>OX377620.1:21934035-22212384 GCA_947397865.1 Polietes domitor | reverse complement strand
CAATTATCAAAATTGACAGTGCATTTTCGACTTAGAGAGCTTAGAGATTGAAAACAAGAAAAGTAAGATTAAACCGTCTTATATATACCCGCACTCCCATAGAACATGAGTATGGAATGACTTACACTTTACCGGGCTTACACATTACCGGAGGTACTAGAACTTTGTGGCAATTGGATTGGGATCCACATTTGTAATAATTGTAAAAACGTGATCAATATGAAGTCATAGTGGATTTATGACACCGGTATAGAAGTTATGAAGGATTTAATTTTACCTAGAATAGAGAAAATTGTGTGCATAATTGGAGTTATGATTGCAGTCAATCATAATATAGATATCATGTTATGATCCCAATAATCATAATATTGTCCTTAAATTTCCATAATAATATTAACTTGTAAATAAAATTGGTCCCCGCAATCATATTATGGTCACCAGATAGTCTTAGTATGATCCACCATCAATCATATTATGATCTCAAGTGAATCATAATAACACTAGTAAATACGCTGAACAACTATCTGTACAAGAATATACGAATAAGTACTCTTTTCTTAATTAATTTTACTTTCTAAAATAATCATTTCAATGTAGCATTATAATTTTAAATTATATGTATTCATTGCAGAAATATAGCCGCATAGGATAGTATTGAACACAATATCATTACATGATGATCATAATATGATTGCGTGATCTTCATATTCTTGTACAGATAGATGTTCAGCGTATTCAAAATGATTGTCCACAATATGAATATTCTGGAATAAATTGAGACAAAAAATATAAATTTCTCTGTAAAATGATAATTGTACGATTGTTGATAACTTGGTAATAGTATGATTGATCTGTGACTATAGAATTGTTGAACAATTAACATATTTTGGTCATGACAACCATATTCGCAACTATACAATTAGCAACAACAGCCATATTTTTATTTTTAAGGATCACAATCATATTATGATAAAATATCTACTATGTTATGCTAGCCAAACCATATTATTGTTAAAATTTAATAAAAAGTAAAATAATATGATTGCGACAAAAAGTGATTGTAGAGAACATATAATAATCACCGTACCGTGATCATGTTCAACCATATTTTTTCTTTGTGTGTGGGAATGTGAACCATATGTGTGGAAGGAACCAGAAGGGACGTGGCAATTTCGAACTTAAACTAAGTGTGGGGAAAATATTACCATATGCAAGGTTTAAATAGATTCCTTAACTCCTTTCAACAGTTATAGTGTACACCAGCCAGACAGACGGACATGGATCGAACAACTTAAAATATTGTGTAACGGATTTAAGTCTAAGGGTCTTAATTCACTAATTCAATGCGTTACACCTTTTTTGGTGCCAAATCATATATACCCTCTTACTCTGTAGGGTGAGAGAATAGTTTCATCACTGCCACCCTAAATTAAGAAATTTTTTTGTGCAAAGAGGAATGTATGCACCGAATTTCCAGAATTCAGTACCAGTAAACCGCTGTCCAGCAAATAAAATTGGAAGTACTTCAGCAGGAAGGACATTTTAATCGCATCTCAAAATCCAAATGTGCATCTTTCTCGCTTTTGAGGAAGTTCTTTTAAACAACTTCCAAAAAAGTGGATAATATGTTAATATTTCGCAACTTTTTATGAATAGGTTCCTCACAAGTGAATTGAAACGAATTTTTAGTGTGGGTAAGGTGTCTGCTTTGCACCGAGAAGGTCTCGGGAAAAATTGTTTTTGTTACTTTTTTATAAATAAACAATGTTTAATTTTATAACCACATTTTTTGTCGAATATTATCGATCTTCCAAAAAACATGGACAGATTTTAACTCTAGTAATTTAAAATTTAAAAATTTGGTGACAACTACTGAAATTTTCCGAAATTTTCTGAAATTTTTTCGTAGAACATTTTAATCTTTAAATGTCCATTTTGAGAGGTCATTCCTTTATTTTTCCGAAAAATGATCCTCATGAAATTCCACAATATAGTTCTCTCAGACATACAGCACTTTTTTCAATTAGTAAAATGATCCCTTCGACCAAAATATGAAAACTTTGAACCACTTAAAAAAAGAAACTCAGACCAGTTGGACTATAAGTTTATTCTAAAAAATGGTCTACTGAACATGCCCATACACAATTATAGGGTCGCTAATCTCTTCCAAAAATGCTGTTGGACAGTGTTATTAACACTACTTAATTTAATTTAATATTTATTTGCATTATATATTAGTTTATATTAAAAAAGTTCCTATTGCCATTTTTACCGAACAAGGTTAGAGTTACCTTACCAGAATGTAAAAATTTAAAAAAAATCTTTTTACGCGATTATACGCACAGAAGTTTGGTAAGTTTCAAGCTAGGTTGATCCATTTCTATCCCGAAATTTCGAAACAAATTTCCCTTTATGTCGCGTATCTGAGGAATACACACATCAAATTTCATTATGTGAGCTTCAGTCCTATGGTTGTTAATATTTTTCTCACACTTTTACCATTTTACTTCTTAAAATTACGGATTTCGAATTTGTCTACACAATTGATTGGTACCATTTTGCGAAAATTATTTTGAACCACCATATGTAGACAGATTGATGGAACATAGAACAAGTGCTGAATGCCAGCCGATCTCTTTACTTTGGGGCTTGAGAAATCGTACTAAAAGGATGACATGCATAATGAATGTAATTTAAGAAATACCGGATTAGTATGAAGCTGTGTTACGACATAAATCAAATATTAAACTAATATCGATTTACATGATTGGCACATTCCCAGATATGCACTTCTTTCGGATTCCTCTAGAGACACTTCTAGCAAACGGAAACAAATTTCTGTGCAATACCAAACAATTAATTTCCCAAATTAATCAGACCTTCAACTTTATTAGCTTTACAACTAAATACGTAAAATATCGTACTGCGTATTTAAATAGCCATGTGTGTGTCTGACTTTGTGCAGATTTGTTGTATATGAGGCATTTTTATTTTATTTTACAGATGTATGTATATATGTAGCTACACATGCATACGAGTATATTGTTATGAAAACTAATGAATAACGTAATCATTTGTGAATTTTCTAAATTTAAAATTTTAATTAAAATGATTTGCAACTCATTTGACCACAAAACGATTCCAAAACCCCCGATTGGTTTTCATTTAGTACTTTTGAATTGCACAGATGAAATGCATCCCTGGGTTGTTTTTTTTTTTTTCATCTTCCATATCAATAATAACATTTTATTTTATTAAATATATACATATATTTGAATATGTGCCTGTATATCCAACTAAAACTATCAAAATTCACCCACAATTTGAAAATCTGACTTGATGTAAACTGTCAACAAAGATGTAATGGAATTTGGTAACAGTGAGAAAATTGTACGCCTCAAATTCAGTAGGAAGCAGTGAAAATAATGTGCACGAGAAAGGGAGGCATGCAGAAAGGGTAAACATGTAAGGAAAGATTGAACTCTCGCGGGACTGACTACATGATACCTTTCTCTATCAACTCCATATTAAGGCCTCATATTTTAGAGGATGTTGCCCTAGTATTACTAATGATGTAGTTGATTTAACGAACTGGGATATTGTCTTGGCTCAAGACCATTTTGCATTTATATTTTATAGAATGCAAATTAATTTACAAATGGCATGGTGACATTTATCACTTGGCTGCACACTACCACTATCACGTCTTCCGGCTTGTGAAAGCCTTCATCAGGTGGCTTCGAAGCGACTTTTCAACAAAACACCCGGACTCTTTAAGTAAATGATTCTTCCAAACGAATGAGAAGCACAATTCACCTTTAGTCAAAAAATCACAATAAGTAATAAAGCACAACAAAGATGTAATGAGATTTGGTAACAGTGAGAAAATTGTATTCCTCAAATTTAATAGGAAGCAGTGAAAATGTTGCCCTAGTGTTACTAATGATGTAGTTGAAGTAACGATGTCACTAATCCAAAGGTTTTTTACCTTTCTACGATTTTTCTGGCAAACCAGTTGGATATTATTGAATTTAATTCAGCCTTACACAATTTGAAATACCTTAAATCTAAACGTGATAATTTACTTCGTATCATATTGCAATATATTTCAATATCGATGTCATTTACACTAAAGTTTTGTCGCAATCTTTCATTTTTACATTAAATTTAAAATTATATAAAAAATCGAAGATCTTTTAATTTTTTGTCTTATACTAATACATTACATAACAATTATTATGTACATTTTATTGATTGGTATTTTATACAGTGTCGTCAATGTCCACGGTCTTAAACCGTTTGTGGTAAAACAAGAGTTTGCCCGTCCGGTAGAGTAGTCCCTCGGAGTCGAGAGTCAGTAGTCCAGCAGGTGGAAGGAACTCATTTGCATTTCGACACTATCGGTCATCTCAGGACGTCCCCTATCCACTTAAAGTTTAGAGCATTTCGGTCGAGAAAGACAATCAATAGAGCCGTAAATCTTCCGGCAGCATGGTTTCCTTCGGATACCAGCGGAACCCATCACTGACCTAATTCCCAGACAGGAAACCAAAATCGTCCTTTCCCGTCTCATGAGTCTTTCTATTTGACTGGAAAGGCATAGGAGAGTAGCGACCTAATTATCTGTCGATATATTAGTAGCCTAACTTCTTTCCCCTGTCCTCCTCCATATCTAATAATTCTGTGTTACGTCATGTATGCCTTCTTCCCCTTACTCAGTATGAGGTCAAAGTGTCGATAGAACCTAAAGCTTTCATTAAAAGTAATCCCATTGCATTTGTCGGAGATACGTACCCGTTCTCCTCCAATTCATATTTCGGGTTCATATGATCCGTAATTTGGATAAAGGAGGGATCTTGTTCCCTTGAATATGATACTGTAGCATTTACCTACGTCCACTATCGATTTCCACTTTTGAAAGTATTCCGAAAACTCAGAGAGATATGTGTATTGAACAATCAATTTAACGGTACGGGACTTAGGTTCCGAAGCAACGACAAGTATCATTATCAGCAGGAGTAAATGTCCAAATATGTTGTAGAGTACAGGTCCAAGTAATGAGCCTTGCGGTATACCAACTGCAATATTCTAACTGTCCTCTACTTTCTACTTTCTAAATGTCCGATCCATTGAATCTATCTATCCTTCAATTGTTGCCCCCAATGCCGTCCTGCCACACAGTACCGAAAGCCTTAGCAAAGCCTTTGGAGCTAAAAATCCCACAATTCCTAAAACGGGCAAAAATTTATCGCAAATTTCATTAACGAATATATATAACAAATTTTGAGTAATTTTTGATTGTCGACGAACATGATATGACTACGGCTATCAGGGACATATACTTTTTAAAACCTTCTAGACTTTCTGAAGCAATAAAATATAGAATTTTTAATGTCTTTTTAAAATAACTCGTCTGAAATGGTAATTTTGTAGTAAAATCATGAAAACACGAAAATTACGTAAAAAATAGTGGACACTTTCTTGAATTTCGGACAAAGGTTATGAAAAAGACAAACAAACTAAACGAATTATGCCAATTTCAAGATTGTGTAATGCTAATTTCGCTAATGGACACCAAATTGTTCCGAAAATTTTCATTTTTATTAACCGATACCACTTCTTGACATTCGACTAGAGCTATATCATATGACCTTAATAATAAAATAAAATTTTGGAAATTTAATAACAAAATCGTTTAGTAATTTTAAAAAAGTGTAGATACGAATCACTATGATATCATAATGAAATCTGAAGTATTCTTAATAAAAGCTAATAATTTGCTTCTGCATAAGCGTCGAGGAATTTGATCGTTTTTTGTGTAATATTTCTTCAAAATATGTATCGAGGGCTTATATTCAAAATTGGCTATAAACCATTTTTCGAAAATGAGTTTCTGATGACAAACTATTCTCAGATTTGGATGTCATCTGTCATATAAATGTGGAAAATATATTTTCTAAAGCCATTTTTTAATTTTCTGATTTGGCTATCCCCTCGCACGTTAGTTTGTGACTGCATAAGTGGATATGAACATAAAAATAATAGAAATAAAATAGTTCAACAATGGAGCATCATAAAACTGAAGGTTATAATTCGCTACAACGATTTTGTTTAAAACATTTTTCTAGATTTAGGGAATATCGTACTATCAAATTCCATCGTTTCGCGTTAATAGCATTTTGATTCCCCAGTTATCAGGCTAAAATAGGAAAAATGGTGGCTGTAAAGTCAAAAATTGTGAAAAGTATATTTAGAAAGACCAGCGTAACATTTTATTATATTGAGAATACCAAAATAATTCTTCGGCATGTGATTGTTGACTTCATGGGGAATATTTGTGTATGAAAAGTTTCAGAATTATAAATGAAGAAAGTTAAAATTTAAGGAATAGCAACCGCGAATTTTGGATTTTTCATCAATTGCAGAATGAAGCTGGAATCTTTAAATTCGCTGTGTACATCACAGAAAATGCGTTTTCTTTACAACATTGCCAAGATTTCATCAAAAAAAGTTATGGAGTTTACAATAAATCTTATTCTCATTTCATCGTGCTCAATTTTAAACATGCAAAAGTGGCTATGAACCATGAAACCGCGAATAATAGGAAATTTCGAAAACTTTTTAATCGTAGCAATTAGTAATCCTTTTTAGATTAAACTGTAGAAGAACGATTAATAATTTCTCTTCAAATTAAAAAGAAAATCAGTTTTTTCGCTCTCCTGAAAAGTTATGTTTATGAATATAAGGCCTCGATATGTATGTATGTAATTTCAAGCAACTATTTAAAAAAAGTTCTACACTTAGAGAACAAGACTGTTAATAAAAGCTGTGATTGTCTGCTGCCTATCAGCAGACACTTTTCTGCTATTACAGCTGTTTTTTGGCATAACAGCAGTTTTCTGCAATCTTACATCACCATTCACACTGCTAAAGAGTTTGCAGTCTGCTAAAATAATTAAAATATAGAAATAGATAAGCGTTCAAAAGCGAGTTTCTTTTATATTAGCTTGGGACAAATGCGTATCAAATAATTGCTAAAAACAGCAAACAGCTGTTTACCGTCTCAGCTGATACAAATCTCTCTTTTTTAACAGCAGAAAATCTGATCTTTCAGTAGACTTTCTGCTTTCTTTTACTGCCATATTCCTTTGAGTGTACTAATAGATGGATTACTGAAATGCAATTTTGCCGACAATGTCTGTCGGACGAATGTATCAAAATATTTCTCGAAGATCCGGCAATAAAATATGAGTGATTTCCAAACGTTCCAGTAAAAATTTCCTAAAAAGTTGGAAAATTAACTAAGTAAAGTTTCCTTCTTTCAAAGCCATAGTAAATAGTTCATTTACTAGAAAAAGGGTAGTAGATTTACTTAAAAACATTTCTTTGGATCTGATAAAATATTCTTACAATTGAGTAAATTCAAACTTATGTTTTAAGTTTTAAGTGAGAAAAAAATCTGAAATTTATTGTATGGAAAAAATTCCATTTAGGAAATTTTAACTTACAAATAAGTTTTTTTTTTCTAAAATGAAGTTAAAATGTTTACTGAAATTTATGCCGAGTTCTTCATACATTTAAGTATTAATGAACTTATAAAAAAATGTGAAACTGTTTAAAAAAATAGTGAATATTAATCAAAATCGTTTGTTTGACTTATTGAGACTTATTTCTTAAATACTTTATGAATTATTCTAAACAAACACTGCCTTCGCAACAATCATGGAGTAATAGCTCAACTCCTTGTGGCAGATGTATCATGAAACTTTTGAGAAATATTTCATGTTGTCATTGTTTGTATCAGTTTTGCATACTCTGAAGCAAAACTATATGTTTAATTTTTTTAGTTAAATTGAACTTATTTTAATTGCACCTTTTTTCATCAAATAATCAAAGAAAATTTTCCTCAGTTTAAGTAAAAATTTACTCGTTTTGAGGAAAAAATCAGCAAAATTGTCCTCAGTTTGAGAAAATATTTACTTGATTTGAGTAAACATTTACTTAGTTTTAGGAAATTTTCAGCAAACTTTTACTAAGATCTAGTAAAAATTTACTTAGTTTTAGGAAAGTTTTGCTTAAATTTAAATTTAGTAAAAAGTTACTAGGTTTTAGGAAAAATTTACTTTGATTTAGGAAAATTTCAGAAAAAATTCTATTTGTATTTAGTAAAAATGTACTTGGTTTCCTAAATTTTAGTTAATTTTAACTCATTTTTTTATGAGTGTAGATGAAAACCCCCCCAGGGGAAAATCCTGCGCACGGGCCTGACGGCTATGATAGACTTCGTCCAGTATTCTTATGGGAATGTGCATTACCTCTTTCTATACCTCTTACCCTAATATTTAATAAATCGTTGTCAACGGGTATTTTTTTACAGGAATGGAAAATGTCATTCATTTCACCTATTTTTAAGTATGGTCAAAAGGGCTTTATCACCAGTTATAGACCAATTGTTAAACTATAGGCTATACCAAAATTATTAGATAAATTGGTAAATAATAAATTATTTAATATTGTAAAAAAGTTTATAAATACTCAGCAACATGGCTTTTACAGTGGCAGGTCCACATCAACAAATTTAGCAATTTTTTGTAATTATTGTGTTAATGCTTTAGAAAAAGGTTTTCAGGTAGATATATTATATACAGATTTTATTAAGGCATTTGATAAGCTTAATCATGGTTTGTTAATTTATAAACTAAAAACGTTAAGTTTTCATTCCAATATGCTTAGCTGGTTAAACTCTTACTTGTCAAAGAGAATACTATTTGTAAAAATGGGTAACTGTATTTCTAGCCACCTTGGTCCACTTTAATTTTTACTATTTATTAACGATATTCCATCTGTTTTTAAATTTTGTAATGTTTTATTGTATGCCGATGATTTGAAGGTATATTCTATTGTTCAAAACCTAAATGATTGCATTTTAATTCTAAAGGACATTGACAGTTTTTTGCAATGGTGTATTCATAATGGTATGAAATTAAATTTTTCTAAATTTAAAATGTTAACGATCACGCATAGAAAGCTCCCGTTGTTGCATGATTATAAATTTTATGATGCAACCTTTGTAAGGGATATGGTAACAAAGGACCTTGGAGTTTATATTGACTCTAAACTATCATTTCTTCCTCACTTTGAATATATTGTCAGCAAGGCAAATTCTCAGTTAGGTTTTTTGAAACGGAATGCCACTGATTTCAAAGACCCCTTCACATTAAAAATACTATTCTTTGCATTTGTTCGGTCACAATTGGAATTTTGCGATATTATATGGGATCCGAGTTACAATATACATATATATCGGATTGAAAGAGTTCAAAGAAGATTTTCTTGGTTCGCCTTACGATATTTATATTACTTCCGTAACATGCCTGACTACAAAACTGGTTGTCAGCTTCTTGGTTTACATACTCTGTCGCAACGAAGAGTTGCACATAATATTATAAAGAGTGATTTTTTTGAGGTTAGGATTTTCATGCATTAGTATTTGACAGATCACGTGGGATTTCAGACATGGTGTTAAAGAGAAAGATGCTCAGTATGCTTTGACATTTCATCATGAATCGTCTTACAAACGAACAACGCTTGCAAATTATTGAATTTTATTATCAAAATGCGTGCTCTGTTAAGAAAGTTCATTGCGCGCTTCCATTTTATGGTCAGTTTAATCGACCCACTGAAGCGGCTATTCGGGCTATTGTGACTAAATTTCGCACCAAATTTACATTGTTGGACATTAAACCACCAACACGCTTACGTAGAGTGCGAACTGAAGAAAATATCGCAGCTGTTTCGGCCAGTGTTAATGATGACCACCAATTTTCGATTCGTCGCCGTTCGCACCAATTGGGTCTCTGTTACTCAAAAACGTGGAAATGCTAAAATTGGACTAAGCGGATGGACCACCTAAGACGCAGCCGCGGTCAACATTTAAATGAAATTATCTTCAAAAAGTAAATGTCATGGACCAATCTAACGTTTCAAATAAAGAACCGATGAGATTTTGCAAATTTTATGCGTTTTTTTAAAAAAAAAAGTTATCAAGCTCTTAAAAAATCACCCTTTATATGTCAAGGATATTATGGACAGTCGAATTGATTCACCGGAACTTTTACAACTAATACCCTTTAATGTTCCAAGGAGAAATCTGAGGGACCATACCATAGCATGCAATCATTTAGATTTTCACAGGAATCGGTCTATGTTTAAGAAGGCACTATTCGAATATGTTGTTTTAGAATTAAGTACGTAGTTTTAAGAATGGATCTGTAAGGGCTCAGCCCAATAGAATGAAATAAAAATAAATAAATAAATAAACATTGCGCTTTTTGTGAACAATCCGAGTGATTTCTCAGCTAAGAACAAACAGATGTACATTTTCATTGCCAGAATATTTCGAAGCAAAAATTCCAGTATAGGAGATTCTAGATTACCAAAGTCAACCTCATAAACACATTTTATTAGTTTAAGGTGGTGAAAGAATGGATATCAGATCCATTCTTCAGTAATCAAAGTACTTCGATGTTAGTATATTTCACTGATGGGCTTTTGAAAAGATGGACAGCAAGAAATTTGACGGTGTTTTAATTTTGTTCAACTTATTCTCTATTTGAGGAATTTGTAAAATAAGAGAATGAATATTTTTATTAAAATTCGACTTTCTTTTTAATAATTTAATTTAAAAATACTGGAAGTTATTGTATTTGCTGAAAAAGTAGTGAGTAGTATTCGGGTTTACATAACCTTTACAACAACTACTTCGACGGACTTAAATAACGGAATGCTCATTTTAGTAAGAATTAGAAAGAAGAAGATTAGAAATTGACGTCGCTAATAGACGACCACTTACAAAAAGTTGAACTGACTAAACGAGACAAACTTATACTTGACACAGTGGGACAAAAGAGACATTTTCTGAAAGAAAACAATGACGTACTTATACTTAGTGCCGATAAAGGAGGTAAAACCGTTGCAATGGACAAAAAAGAATACCAACAAAAGATGACATCAATACTTAGAGATATATGTACCTACAAAAGGCTAAAACGAGATCCAACTTCCAGCCTACAAACCAAAAATAACAGACTAGTGGAAAAATTATTCAACATGGAAATAATAGACTTGACAGACAAAAATAAGTTGACATGCAGAGCAGCAAATGCACCAAGAATTTACGGACTCCCGAAAATTCACAAAGATGGAATACCTCTACGACCGATATGTTCTTCTCTTAACTCCCCGGCCTATGGACTGTGCAAATATATAACCAACATTTTAAAGAATTTAACAAAGGACTCAAAATATAATGTAAAAGACGCCATAGACTTCAAAAGCAGAATCCGAGGTTTACACATTGACGATGACGAAGTTCTAGTATCATTTGATGTTATTTCTCTGTTCCCCAGCATTCCTGTACACTTCGCAATTAAGACGATTGAAAGAAAATGGACGAGAATAAAAGACTTTACAAGTATTCCGAAGGAATTATTCTTAGAATTGGTGACATTTTGTATCAAGGACACTAGATACTTCAAATATGACGACAAAATATATGAACAACGAAAAGGTATGCCGATGGGATCTCCAGCATCTCCAATAATTGCTGACATCGTTATGGAGGAACTTTTGGACACTTCACTGGATAAGATGACGTACAAATCACGACTATTAACGAAATATGTTGACGATCTTTTGGCAATCATTAAAGTAGATGAAATTCAGACCATGTTACAAACACTCAACTCGTTCAACAAACAAATACAGTTCACAATGGAAAGGGAAGATAACAACAAACTACCATATCTGGACTGTATTATTCATCGACAAGGTTCTCGGCTTAAACTTGACTGGTATCAAAAACCTACTGTTTCTGGTAGACTTATCAATTTTAACTCAAAACATCCTAGGAGAGTAATAATCAACACAGCGACTAATTTCATTAACAGGATCTTATCTATAAGTGACGCAGAATTTCACCAAGACAATATACTAAAAATTAAGGACATACTAAAAAAGAATGACTTTCCCACACAAACAATAGCAGACTTAGTAAAAAATATAAATTCGGAAAAAGTGCACACCACAACAGATACCAAAGAAAACAATAAAATATTCAAATCTTTGACATATGTAGCGGGTTTTTCTGAAAGATTTCGCCATTCAAATTTATACGACAAAGAAAAATACCAATTAGCACTTAAGACGCATGTTACAGTCAATAACCTTTTTAGCAGGATAAAATCTAGATTAAAAAATGAAGAAAAATCGGACGTAGTTTACCAAATCACATGCAACGGGGACAAGTCCAACTTATGCCAAAAGGTATATGTTGGCACCACTAAGACTAAATTAAAGACAAGACTTTCTTCGCATAAATCTGACCAAAAAGCAACAAATAGACCACTAGAACAAAAAACCGCTCTGGCTGCCCACTGTACTTTGACGGGTCACACGCCGAATTTCGACGATGTAAAAATATTAGCACAAGAGAACAACTACAAACGCAGATACACTCTTGAAACTTTACATATAATTGATGTTCCCTCTGACAAGAGAATAAATTACAAAACTGACACGGACGGCTGCGCTTACATATACAGACACATTATTAAAAAGCATAAATGTAAGCAAAAATAATTTTAGTTGATAAAGACTGGTTGTGCGGACAAGTTACTGTCGTTTATACTCTATATTCATAAATGTAATTATTGTCATAATTGTTAAGTGTTTTTGTATATTTAATGTTAAAAATATTTGATTTTATAGTGACACCCCCGAAGATGATTGACGAAGTCAATCGAAATATTGGGAATTTTTAAATAAAAAAATTAATAAAAACACAACATCGTTGTTTTTTAAATTACATGACCTCAAGCCGGACAAAAACATCTACACACAATTAGAAAGAACTTTGAACTTTTAATTTTTTGATTTTGCTCTAACCAAGTGTGAAAAACTAACTGATCTCGGTCTGTTGAGTACAAAACATTTCTGTCTCCAGATTACATTATATAAAGGTTGATTTTTTAGCTATTATCTTTTTGGCAACCCTGGTTTAAACAGCTGACGCACGTTTCGTGTTTTGTTTCACTGTCAAACATCTTCAGTTTGGTCTATAATTTAACCGTGAATCGTCTTACAAACCAACAGCGCTTGCAAATTATTGAATTTTATTATCAAAATGCGTGCTCTGTTAAGAAAGTTCATTTTACCGAAAAATTATGTTCAGCGACAAAGCTCGTTTTTGGTTCAATGGGTACGTAAATAGGCAGAATGGTCGATTTTGGAGTGAATATCAGCCAGAAGCATTGCAAGAGCTACCAATGCATCCAGAAAAAGTCACAGTTTGGTGCGGCTTCAAAGATGATGCGAATCGTAACGTAACTGTGAATGGTGAGCACTACCGTGAGATGATATCTAACTTTTTTTGTCCAAAATGCAAGAGCTTGACTTGCATGACATGTAGTTTCAACAAAACGGTGCCACATGCCACACAGCACGCGCAAATGAGAGGCGAGTTCGGTGAACATTTTATTTCACGTTCGGGACCGATCAATTGGCCGCCTAGATCGTGCGATTTAACGCCTTTAGACTATTTTTTGTGGGGCTATGTAAAAGCTCATGTCTATACAGACAAGCCCGCTTCAATTGACGCATTGGAAGACAACATTGAAGCACTTGTTCTTGAGATACCGGCCGTAATGTTGGAAAGAGTATGCCAAAATTGGACTAAGCGGATGGACCATTTGAGGCGCAGTCAAGGTCAACATTTGCATGAACTAATCTTCAAACATTAAATTATATTGACCATACTATCGATTCAAATAAAGATTTCATGCATTTTTCTGAGTTTTATGTGTTTTTTTTTTACATTTTGTATAGCTTTTAAAAAATCACCCTTTATATATATATATATATATATATATATTTGGTACTTTGATTCCTAGTGGAACATAGGGTCATAACAATTGATTTTCATCGAGTTCTGTCAGCACTAGTCGTTTCATCTCACTCCAGGATATACCAAGTTCCACAACCCAGCAAAAAGCACCCAAAGAAGTGAAAAATATGTTCATGTTATGGTTCGGATGTAGTGAAAATTGGGATCTTATGTCCTTTATTTTGAAAGGTGCCGCACATCGTCCGCAAAGTCTAGGTCCTTAGTGTTTTCCAGGAGACCCCACGCAATTCCTTGTTGGTTAGCCATAGTGTGTGGGTCATCACAACGTCCAACACTATGCTAAATAGGATCGGTGATAAAACGCAACCTTGACGTACTCCAACATTTACTTAATTTGGTTTACTTGTCGCGCCTTCATGCAGCAATGAACATCATTGCGGCCCGCTTTGCACGCAGAAGGTCTCGGGTTCGAATCGTAGCTCGTGAAAATTTTTTTCATTTTTTTCTATTACTTTTATAAATAAACAATGTTCAACTTTGTATAATTTTAGCAATTTAAAAAACAAATAAAAATGCTAATTGATTGCTTTAATAATGTATATCAGTAAAATTAAGGGGTGTTAATCTATTGTCAGTTCCAACGATCAAAATGGTTTGCTTTAGTTATTCGCCACTCACAGCAGGGAATAGGTGACGTGGTTAGAGTGCCGTAGTAGCAACCTGAAGGTCCGCTGTTCTACCCTCCCCTGCTGGGGCTTTATTATCTTCTCTGACACTCCCTTACACCTCAGTTCTTCCCAAATCGCATAGTGTTGAAGTGTATCAAAGCGCGTATGAAGTCCACGAACAGTAGGTATTTAGGGTGACCTCCATTCCGATTGCTCGACGATCACTCTGACGCTATTAATGTGGTTTATACAGCACTGGTTTTACCTTAATTCAGTTTGTTCTCTTCTTCAGAGGGGTTCAAGAACTGTAGCTATGCGATTATGTAGAATGTGAACAATGTTGTTGTTAATCATGTTTAATAGCGCATTGTTGTAAGTTCTCTTTTAATGTACTTTTATTATTAATCCCTCTTGAATCTCACCTGGAATGGTCTCATTTATCCATAAATTGGTAACTAAAGGTGCGAGAAGCCAAGTCGATTCGTCTGGCGTCTCATAATATTTGTGTGTTTGACTGACAAATTATTATTATTATTATATCCTCCACCTCCAGGATGGGAGTATATTCACTTTGTCATTCCGTTTGTAACACCTTGAAATATTCATCGGAGAACCCATAAAGTATATATATTCTTGGTCGTGGTAAAATTCTAAGACGATATAGCCATGTCCGTCTGTCTGTCTGTTGAAAGCATGATAGCGGCCGAACGAAACGAGCTAGGAGGTTAAAATTTTTCCTAAATGTGTCTTATGGTTGTAGATCGCTTGGGATTGAAAGTGGGCGAAATCGGCCCAGAGGGAAAATTTTTTCCCTCACAAGGACTGAAAATACCCCTAATATTTTGAGTATTTCAGCCTGTTTTTGAACATATTAGTTTGTATTTACTTGATATTTGCAATGCGCATTCTCTTTATAGCATAAAAGGGCACCATAGAGTGTTTTTTATTTGTAGGGGGCGAAATGGGACAAAAAGGGATAAAAATGGTACCTATCAAACGACAACAGATAGAACCACGAAATTTTGCGTGTACATTCCTCTAATAGAATAGATACATTATATAAAAGTATTTTTCTAAATTCGTATATTTAAGGGGTTAAATGGGGATAGAGGGATAAAAATAGTACCAACCTAACGACTGCACCTAGAATAATGAAATTCGGTGTATACATTACTCTGATTGCGTAGACACGTAAAACAAAAGAACATTCCAAAATTCGTACTTTTTGGGGTTCAAATGGAAAAAGGGGATAAAAATAGTACCTACCAAACGACCGCAGCTAAAATCATGAAATTCGGAGTATACATTCCTCTGACTGCGTAGACACGAAAAATAAAACGTTTTTTCTAAATTCGTAATTTCAAGGGATACAATGACTAAGAGGATAAAAATAGTACCAACTAAACGAATACAGCTAGAATGATGAAATTCAGTGTGTGCATCCCTCTAATTGTGTAGATACGTAAAATAAAGAGTTTTTAGATAGTCGTACTCTTGAGGGGGCAAAATTGGAAAAAGGGGATAAAAATGGTACCAACAAAATGGCCGCTGATAGAATCATGGAATTCGGTGTATACATTCCTCTGACTGCATAGCCACGTAAAATATTTTTTTTTTCAAATTCGTACGACAAAAAATTGTAGAATCATGAAGATGTCTGCGTACGTGAGAGATAAGGTATTTTCAAAATGTATACTTTTGAAATTGAAATAGGATGGAAATACAACCAACCAAACGACTGTAGCTGAAAATACATTCTCTATCCCCCAATATTTAGGGTATTTATGATTGCTCCCTTATATTTACTTTATGAATTGAAGTATTATATCCATTATATATTTATAGTATACAAATATTGGTAGCCTTAGCTTATTAATTAAATTTCTTATTTTCATACATTTGAAATTTGTTGCGGACATTTCTCTTGTAGCTTGGAAGCACCACAAAGAAAATAAAAGCTTTAGCGGGCGAAATGGGACAAAAAGGGATAAAATACAGCAACAGCTAGAATCATGAAATTCGGTGTGTACATTCCTCTAGTTGCATAGACACGTAAAATAGAAAGATTTTTCGAAATTCATACTTTTAAAGGATATAATTAAAAAGAGGGATAAAAATGGGGCCTACCAAACGGCTGAAGTTGAAATCATGAAATTCGGTATATACATTCTGACTATGAAGGCTCGAAAAAAGGTTTTTTCAAAATTTGTACATTTGGTCGGGGAATGGGGGCGAATCTGGGGATATGTGGAATGGGGATATCTTTAAAATGTATACTTTTCCTATCACTTTGTCTGTATCTGAAAATGCTTCTTTCTAATGGCGACTGACAATCGCCTAATATTTAGGCATGTTCACTTTCACAATTTCAGCATTTTGTTTATATATAGTAGTCGATTTTAAACGCATAAGTATACATTATAGTTTGAAATAGTAAACAAATATAGTAATGTGCATAAAGATATCACAATTTTCGTAATATGGCACTGTAATTCTATGTAAAGTCGACATCTTTTTATCTGCTGGTAATACTGTGGAATGCACTCCGTGGTGGAGGGTATATAAGATTCGGCCCGGCCGAACTTAACGCCTTCTTACTTTCTTTTCTAAATTAAAAATTTTATAGCTTCATAAAGTTCTGAAGGATTTAAAATTTTAACCCCCAAAACCCCTCCCATGCGCACGGGCCTGATGGTGTCGGCCAATATCTTTGTGCAAATTTGTTCACTTACTGGACGGACAATTAAGTCTCCCATAAGAATACGGAAGGCGTCTATAAGTTTCGCCAGTCGATGACTGATTTTTCAAAGTAAATTTAGATTATTTGGTAGAGTTGTATCCATGTGATAATTCACTTTTGATATATGCGTTCAATTCCCTTCGCGAGTATATCCTTCTGTCGAAAATCAATTGCAGAATATCCTCGACAATTGTTTAAATCCGCAAAATGTCATAAAGCTTACAAATATATTCTAATCATCACACATGACATTTTGAGCGAGAAAAAGAAAAAAACTTTTAGTTAAAATATGGTTAAATGAATATGTACACAAAATATAACCATGGAATCAATTTGGTGGCCAAATTGCATAATGAATGCATCTGATGCATGAATGAAGCGGCAGCAGCAGCAACAGCAGCGCCAACGATAAAAGACAAACATAACAACTGCTGGTGCCTTTTGGACCACCATCAGCAGTGACACAAACAACAAAATCACACAGGAAACAAAATCAGCACAACATTTTTAGATTATACGCGATTTTGTTGTTGTCGTCGTTGTTGTGATGTCCTGCATTTTCTCTGGCTCGTTATTGGAAACGTTCAATGGATTTAAATGTATGGTGGTCAGGGACAACTAAAATCTGATGGACACACACACATTCGCACGGACACTACCCTTATATTAGAGGACTAATACAAACAATATAATGTATATGTGTATGTGTATACAGCAGCTGGCGATTGAATTACAGTAGCTAAGCTTTTTTGATATTTTATTGGATTTTCATAGCTCTTTTGTTCTCCTACACAATTTACAATATGAATCAATTCGGAATTATGTCTGAAATGAAAAAAGTAATCTGAAAATAAGTTCAATTGAACTAAAACTGAGGTAAATGTTTCCCTAAATTCCACAAATGATTTTGTCTCCGAGTATGCAAAACTCATGTAGACAATAACTACAAGAAATAATTCTCAAACGTGTCATGATACTTCAGCAATAAAGGGTTTAGGAGCAAACATTGGACAGCTATGGCAAATATTGGACAGCTATTGTTTTAATGTGAAATGAATTCCACCTATAAATCGTTATCTTAAATCTTACACATAAAGGTCCAATATTATGGTAGGATGAGTTATAGTTCAGGTTGGTTGTACTGGTGTTGGGTAGACCTAGACACGTTGGCCAAATTATAATATAAAGATGCCGATAGACGTCGTCAAGTTAAAGACTATCGCTTAAGTTCGATATTTCTATTTCGTGATTTATTATTTTTAAAGAATAACATAAATTTCTATCATATATCTTATATGCTCCAATTCCATGGCCATTGCCTGTAGTTGTCATGTGAATGGAGGCATATGCGTGTGCATTTGTGCATGTGTCTGTGCACGTCTGGCTGTGTATTTATGTGTAGTCGTGCATTAAAATTAATTAGATTCAAGGGAGTTATTTTGAAACTCAAACCGCAAGAATTAATTGATTCAAATCAATATTCAACATAAAATTTTCTACAATTTTCCACACATGCACACACACGCGTACATCTGGGTGTGTGTATGTGTAAGTTAGATAAATTTGCGTTTTTTCACGTTGGTCCTTTTGTTTGATTTGTTGTTGTTGTCGTTGATGTTGCTGCTGCTGTCCGGCATGATATTTAAAACTAATACTCTAAGTTTTAGGTTAGATTTTGCTGGGTTTCCATTTGTGTTTTTTTTTTGTTTTTGCATGTGCTGCTGTTGTCTGTATTTATTCAATGGAAATCCATATTCAAATTGGAAATCCATTCATTGTTGTTCATTTGTCCATTGGACCGGAAAATAATATTAATTAAAGCGATTATGATGTACGGCCATGTTTAAACCAAATATGTAACTAAATTGGACAGTATGGCGATTTTCGGACACTGCAAATGGCCTTCATGCCACGCAACTCAAAAACTTAATATTAAGTTAGAGTAGTTCGAAAAGTATTCGTCACATTTCGAGATACGTTGCAACTCGAGTGGTCTTGTGTTGAAGATTTTGATAAAAGATTAAGACATATCTTGAAGGATGGAAACACAGTGGGTGTTTCGGTGGAAAATTTAAATTTGGCACGAAAAAAACTAATAAAATACAAAAACTACTGGGTGGCTGATGAAAGTTGGTACTCGAATAACTTTTTCACCCGTCACATCCAGGATGGGGGTATGCTAACTGTGTCATTCCGTTTGTAACATCTTGAAATATCAACCTGAGACCCTATAAAGTATATATATTCTTGATCGCCACAAAATTCTAAGACGATCTAGCCATGTCCGTCCGCCCGTCTGGTGAAAGCACGCTAGTACCTAAGCGGAAGGAGCAAATTTTCCATAAATGCGTCTTATAGTCGTAGATCGGTTGGAATTGTAACTGGGCGAATTCTGTCCAGAGGAAAAAAATTTTCCCTCATAAGGACTGAAAACACCCATAATAGCTAATATTTTAGGGTATTTAAGCATGTTTTTCAATATGTCTGCTTGTACATACTTAATATTTGGTATGTGCATTCCCCCTATAACAGAAACGTGTACCATAAATTTATTCTTATCGTATGGGGTGAAATGGGCAAAAAGGGATAAAAATGGTACCTTTCAAAATACAATAGCTAGAAACACGAAATTCGGTGTGTACATTCATCTATTAGATACATAATATAAAAGTATTTTTTCCAAATTCGTACTTTTAAGGGGTAAAATGGGAATAGAGGGATAAAAATGGTACCAACCAAACGGCTGTACCTAGAATAATGAAATTCGGTGTATACATTCCTCTGATTGCATAGACAAGTAAAAAACATGGATTTTTTCAAATTCGTACTTTTTGAGGTTAAACTGAAAAAAGGGATAAAAATGGTACCAATCAAATGACCGCAGCTAGAGTCATGAAATTCGGAGTATACATTCCTCTGACTGCGTAGACACGGATAATAGACGAATTTTTCGAAATTCGTACTTTTTGGGGTTAAAATCGAAAAAGGGGATACAAATAGTACCAACCAAATGACCGCAGCTAGAGTCATGCAATTCGGAGTATGCATACGTAGACATGAAAAATAAAAGGTTTTTTTCCAAATTTGTACTTTCAAGGATATAATGGGTACGGAGGGATAAAAATGGTACCAACCAAACGGCTACACCTGGAATAATGAAATTCGGTGTGTCCATTCCTCTGATTGTGTAGACACTTAAAATGAACCGGTTTTTCGAAATTTGTACTTTATGGGGTTAAAATGAAAAAAAGGATTAAAATAGTACCAATCAAATGACCGCAGCTAGAGTCATGCAATTCGGAGTATACCTTCCTCTGACTGCGTAGACACGGAAAATAAATTGATTTTTCGAAATTCGTACTTTTTGGGGTCAAAGTAGAAAAAGGGGATAAAAATAGTACCAACCAAATGACCGCAGCTAGAGTCATGAAATTCGGAGTATGCATTCCTTTGACTACGTAGACATGAAAAATAAAAGGGTTTTTTCCAAATTCGTACTTTCAAGGGATACAATGGGTACGGAGGGATAAAAATGGTACCGACTACAGCTAGAATGATGAAATTCTAATTGTGTAGAAACGTCGAGGGGGTAAAAATGGTACCAACCAAATGGGCGCAGCTGGAATCATGATTCATCATTCAGTGTATACATTCCTCTGATTGCATATACACGCAAAATAGAAAGTTTTTTTCCAAATTCGTACCTTTTCTTTTACGACAAAAATTAGTTGAATCATGAAGTTATGTTATTTTACTCTACGTACGTCTGATAATGGATTTTCAAAATTTGTACTTTTGGAATTAAAATTGAATGGAAATACAACCAATTGTAGCACCCACTATCTACCAATATTTATGGTATTTAAGCTTTCTAAAAATATAAATATAGGAATATTTATTTTTTTGATTTGAAATAAATAATGGTTTGAAATAATTAAAATATTATATTTATTTTTTTTGAACTGGGATATTGTCCTGGCTCAAGACCATTTTGCATCTATATTTAATAGAATGCCAATTTATTTACAAATGGCATGGTGGCATTTATAATTTGGCTGCAGACTACAACGATCATGATTTCGACCATGTTAAAAGTCTTTTCAAGTGGCTTCGCAGCGACTTTTCAACATCAAAAAAATGCAAACGAAAAAACTAAAACAAATGAGCATTGGCACGGCAGAAGTATTGCTGGGTAACTATACCTGCATATACACATACTTACATATGCAACTCAATGAGATGCTTGTAAGATGGCATGTGTGCTTTATTACTTGGTGCGATTTTTTAAACGCAAATTCGGCAAGTGAGTTGTGCTTCTCGTTCGTTTGTGAGAATCATCTCCTTATAGAGGCCGGGTTTGATGTTGAAAAGTC
Source organism: Polietes domitor (assembly GCA_947397865.1). NCBI lineage: Eukaryota > Metazoa > Arthropoda > Insecta > Diptera > Muscidae > Polietes > Polietes domitor. Next base: position 22,190,700 of record OX377620.1, on the reverse strand, counting down.
GCTGCGAAGCCACTTGAAAAGACAATATCCCAGTTCAAATCAAGTATTGATGACAGACCAAAAAAAAAATGCAAACAAAAAAACTAAAATATTATATTTATTTTTTCAATATTTGTTTTGGTTTGGCTATATTAAAAATTTGGTGGAGGGTATATAAAGTTCGGCCCGGTCGAACTTAACGGCGTTTTCACTTGTGTTGATTTAATATTATATTTCATATTTTCAATTAAAATTGGATGTATTTTACGCATAGAGAAGATTAACTAAATTTTATTTTAATCTTATTTCTTACAATAAATTGAAAATGCTATTCTTGACGATTTACAAAAAATATTTTGACAATTTTTGCAAACCCAATTTGATGATCTTATTTTATTTGGCAACACTGTACGCGAATTCGCGATTCTTTCTAGTGATCATTGGTAGATAAATTTCGCGGGCAGCAGAATTCGCGATTCTTCCCGACGATCATGGAATACATCGAAGAAAAATAAAAAATAATTTAATTAATGGTGTCGGTACATAAATGGCACCTTTTAACTTACCTTTTCTAATAGGTTTTGTCACCATTTTTCCATTCCATTTTTCCTGCGTTTTAGTTCTTTTTATGCTCGAAGATACTCTAATAGACGTTGATGATTCTGTGGAATATACCACTTCATTTAATGCATTTTAATGTTTTGAAATACATACTCTTGTATGGATATACCATAAGGTAATTTATATATATATATATATATATATATATATGTATGTTTCCATTTTTATATCTCAGTTCAAAAAAATATATACTTCACCCACACCCACCTTCCATTTACTTTTTTATAACTACATCCATGTTTCGTTCAACTCGTAAACTGTTCAACTTTTCTTACTTCATTTGTTTCATTAGCCTTCATTATGAATCCGTAGCTGAGAGTTTAACTCCAACCTGGCAGATACAAGAACAACAAGAATAACTTTGAAGTGGTATTTTGTGTTGTTGGCTGGCACATAAGTATTCGTATAAATACGCGAAATAATGCTACAAATTATTAATCTCTTGTTTATGCCACTTCGGCTGTATGCTTAAGTTAATTAAGCGGATATGAAAAGTTTTAATGCTTATAAAAAACACACAGCCATACACATGAGTACCTACATACGTATGTACACACATACACCCACATGACATGGATACAACACATATGGTTGATGCTTCATGCTTCACTGGCTGGAAGATTCAAAAACTTTTTTTGGAGTACACAAACATACGTACTTTCATACTTTTAAGCAGATCCAACTACTCGGATATTGTGTAGCCACTATGCTCGCTCGTACGAACGTTGATATTAATGATGTTGTTCACGATAATGACGATATGTTTGTGATCCTTTTGTATATTTCTACATAAAAGTGAAGCGAAAAGTTTTTTTGTTTAATATCTATGTGTGTGTTGTGCATGATTTCGACACTCGAAGAAATGAGAATAGTTCTTCACTATTCGATTGCATTAATACATGTGGATGTATTTCGTACAACCAAACACATAACAATAGTGCTGTTTTTCTTTAAGCCGGGATAACAAGCTGCGATAACAAAAACTTTAATAAAAATTTAATTTTTCGTTCAAAATAAAAAATTATTTCTTCACATTGTCGCCAACTACAATATAAATATATGTATCAAAAGAAATTTTCAAAAAAATATTTTGTGTCGACTTTATTGGACTTAGCCTCGATATCCATCATTTTGACTTACATTGGATAATTATCCAGGCTAAGTCAAACATTTTTAACACAAAATTATTTTTTCAAAATTTGTTTTCACACACACACATTGATATTCCTTTTGGCGACAATATTAAAAAAGAATTTTTTGTTTTGAGTAAAATTTTAACATTTTATTTAGATTTTTGTTATCGCATCGTAGTTACCCAGTCTTAAAGAAAAACAGCCATAATGTCACCAACGCAGAATGCATCCCACAGTACTGTCAGAGTATATTAGAGGCTGTCAATTATGTTTACTATGTTTAATACATTGTGATAATACATATAACAATGAGTAACATTCATGCTTGGAGACCTCCCGATGAATAGTTCAAGGTATTGCAAACAGAACGACAAAATCATCCATCCTAAGGTGGATTATTTTTTATGAACGATAAATAAAGTCGTAACCACCATTTCAGTGAAAAATCCCCTATTTTGGCACATTTTCCCAATCTGGGAACTGGTCTATTTTTTGAAAGAAAAAAATGCATATTCTGCAAATCTAGTATTTTTATACCCTACACCACTTCGTGGACTAGGGTATTATAAGTTAGTTTTCCGCCAACTGTTTGTAACACCAAGATATAATTGAGCGAGACCCACCTTTAAGTACACGGATCGGCTTAGAATCACCAGCTGAATCGATTTAACGATGTCTGTCTGTCCGTCTAAGGTAGTTTGCACTCTACAGGTCGCAATTGTTGCCCGATTATAATGAAGTTTGGCAGAAGTTACTGTTTTGGGCCAAGGACGATCGGTATTGAATTTGGAGGAAATCGATTCAGATTTAGATATATCCCCATACAAATGTTGAAACCGATTTTCTTTAAAATTGGCACAACATCTTATAATCCAACTAGAAACACCTATGCAGAAATTGGGTAAGATCGGTTCAGATTTAGATATAGCCCCCATACAAATGTCGCTCCCTATTTGACTTTTTCCGCTTTAGAAACCACATATTGTACCCGATTTTCTTTAAAATTGGCACACATCTTATAATCCAACTAGAAACACCTATGCAGAAATTGGGTAAGATCGGTTCAGATTTAGATATAGCCCCCATACAAATGTCGCTCCCTATTTCACTTTTCCGTTTTTGAAACCACATATTGTACCCGATTTTCTTTAAAATTGGCACAACATCTTATAATCCAACTAAAAACATATGTGATGAAAGTGGGTAAGATCGGTTCAGATTTAGATATAGTCCCCATACAAATGTCGCTCCCGATTTGACTTTTTCCGAACTAGAAACCCGATTTTCTTTAAAATTGGCACAACATCTTATAATCCAACTAAAAACATCTATGATGAAAGTGGGTAAGATCGGTTCAGATTTGGATATAGTCCCCATACAAATGTTGCTCCCGAATGTTTAACCGATTTGGGCCAAAGTTTACATATTATACTTCACCAATAAGCATACATGATGAAAGCGGGTCACATCGTTTCAAATTTCAACATACTCCCATACAAATGTCCTTTCCGATTTAACATTTTTTGTCAAACACCTACATTTACTGGATTCAAAAATCCTTCCCGATTAAACTTTTCTACCGAACTGATTTGTAATGAGATAGAAAGTGGTGTGTATCATATAGTCAGCTCCGTCCGTCTTTAGCCTTTCCTTATTTGTTTGGGAGATGCCCATATTTCCATACTTTGGTATAACCAAAATGGGGCCCTATTCTGCTCTATTACAGCTCTAGAAACTACATCTTACATCGGATCTTCATCAAATTTTGCAGATCATTATATGTTTCAACTAGGAATATCTACCGTGAATGAGAAATATATAGGCATATGTTTTGGCAAAGGCCTCAAGTGTTGTTATAGGCCCTCTTCAAATGTCCGTCCGATTCATCCTATTACCGCTGTATAATCTGTATTTACTATTGAATCTTGATAATTTTTTCCAGATCATGTTATATTTACTTTACTCGGAATATCTGCCGGAAAATTTCTTTAAATGTTAAGTCTCCGACTTCTTTGCTTGAGATACACCTCTAAATCATAACTGACATTTTTCCAAATTTAACAGTGGGAATTCGCCATACTCTAGACGGTCCATCGTTGTAATACAACATCATTTTCGTCTCGTCGCAAAATATGACGTCATCCCAATAGTCACTTGTTCGGGAAACATTCATCACAGCGAAAGAAAAGCGCTACCACGATCATGATTTCGACCATGTCAAAAGTCTTTTCAAGTGGCTTCGCACCGACTTTTCAACATCAAACCCGGTCTCTATAAGGATATGATTCTCTCAAACGAACGAGAAGCACAACTCACTTGCCTTTGCAGCCAAGTAATAAATGTCACCATGCAATTTGTAAATAATTGAACATTCTATTAAATATAGATGCAAAATGGCCTTGAGCCAGGACAATATCCCAGTTCAAATCAAATATTGATTACAGACCAAAAAAAATACAAACGAAAAAACTAAAACAAATGAGCATTGGCACGGCAGAAGTATTGCTGGGTAACTATACCTGCATATACACATACTTACATATGCAACTCAATGAGACGCTTGTAAGATGACATGTGTACTTTATTACTTGGTGCGATTTTTTAAACGCAAATTCAGCAAGTGAGTTGTGCTTCTCGTTCATTTGTGAGAATCATCTCCTTATAGAGGCCGGGTTTGATGTTGAAAAGTCTCTGCGAAGCCACTTGAAAAGACTTTTGACATGGTCGAAATCATGATCGTGGTAGTCTGCAGCCAAGTAATAAATGCCACCATGCCATTTGTAAATAAATTTGCATTTCGCCGTAAATAGCATTTTGTTTCCCTAAGTAATGAGGCTAAAATAGCATAAATATTGGCTATAAAGTTAAAAATTGTGAAAAGAATCTTTAGAAAAACCCGCGTAACTTTTTATCATATTGAGAATACCAAAATATTTTTTGGCATATGATTTCTGACTTCATAGGGAATATTTGTATCAGAAAAGAATCTTGGATACTTGTAGTTTTAGGCAATTGCAGCGATTGTCGCGACTGACTACATAAATGTTACAAACGACATTGGCTCTTAATACACAAATAAAAATTTAGTCGCGTGCGTTGGCTAGATCGCAAGAAAATCATAAAACAAACATACAAAGCATGAAAATCATTTTAGTCATATTTCCCGCGAAAACGAATTTTTTTCAAAAATATCCAATTTGTATTTTTTGTTTACCTCAACTTTTTCACTTTTTGTAATCCTCTTTAGATTAAACTATTGAAGAATGATTAATAACTACTTTTAAAACTAAGGAGAAAATCAGTTTTTTCGTTCTCCAGAAAGTTGGGTTTTTGTTTATAAACACTTTTGAATATAAGCCCTCCATATGTGGGATTCTCTGCAGAACTTATTAAAGAAAAAATTCTTGTGTTGTGAATATTTTTTGCTGAGAGGAGAATTCTGTGTTGAAGAGTGGTGGTTCCGTTGTGTCGTTTGATTTTTGCGGTTGAAAGCAAATACTTATTATTAATTTTTTATTGTCCGAAAAGAATATTTTTAGAATTAATTTTTTTATTAATCCACAAAGAAATAAAGGGTGAATTTTTAAAAGCTATAGGAAAGTTTTTCCAAAAAAAAAAACACAAAACATTCAGAACAAGTAAGGAAAGGCTAAAGTCGGGCGGGGCCGACTATATAATACCCTACACCACTCCCTGCGTATGTACCTCGCTTTGATTACTAAACCCAGGTATTTCATGGGAGCAATTTTATGTAGTTCATACAAATTATAAAGGGTGATTTTTTAAGAGCTTGATAACTTTTTTTTTTTTTAAAAACGCATAAAATTTGCAAAATCTCATCGGTTCTTTATTTGAAACGTTAGATTGGTCCATGACATTTACTTTTTGAAGATAATTTCATTTAAATGTTGACCGCGGCTTCGTCTTAGGTGGTCCATTCGGAAAGTCCAATTTTGGGCAACTTTTTCGAGCATTTCGGCCGGAATAGCCCGAATTTCTTCGGAAATGTTGTCTTCCAAAGCTGGAATAGTTGCTGGCTTATTTCTGTAGACTTTAGACTTGACGTAGCCACACAAAAAATAGTCTAAAGGCGTAAAATCGCATGATCTTGGTGGCCAACTTACCGGTCCATTTCTTGAGATGAATTGTTCTCCGAAGTTTTCCCTCAAAATGGCCATAGAATCGCGAGCTGTGTGGCATGTAGCGCCATCTTGTTGAAACCACATGTCAACCAAGTTCAGTTCTTCCATTTTTGGCAACAAAAAGTTTGTTAGCATCGAACGATAGCGATCGCCATTCACCGTAACGTTGCGTCCAACAGCATCTTTGAAAAAATACGGTCCAATGATTCCACCAGCGTACAAACCACACCAAACAGTGCATTTTTCGGGATGCATGGGCAGTTCTTGAACGGCTTCTGGTTGCTCTTCACTCCAAATGCGGCAATTTTGTTTATTTACGTAGCCATTCAACCAGAAATGAGCCTCATCGCTGAACAAAATTTGTCGATAAAAAATTTCGAACCGAACACTGATTTTGGTAATAAAATTCAATGATTTGCAAGCGTTGCTCGTTAGTAAGTCTATTCATGATGAAATGTCAAAGCATACTGAGCATCTTTCTCTTTGACACCATGTCTGAAATCCCACGTGATCTGTCAAATACTAATGCATGAAAATCCTAACCTCAAAAAAATCACTCTTTATGAATATAATTTATATGCTATAAATTCATCTTTAGTCAAATTTAACGAATATGGTAAATAATATGGTAATTGATCCAATTGTCCGACAGACAAAAACAAATTATTCAGTAGTATACCAAAGTATGGACATATGGGCATCACCCAAACAATTCTCATTGCAATTCAATTCGGTAAAAAATGAAATCGGGAAGGATTTTTGCATCCTGTAAATATATGTGTTTGACAAAAAATGTTAAATCGGAAAGGACTTTTTTATGGGGTTATATTGAAACCAGGAACGATGTGACGCGCTTTCACCATGTCTGTTTATTGGTGAAATATAATATGTAAAATTGGCCAAAATCGGTTAAACATTCGGGATCAACATTTTTATGAGGGCTATATCTAAATCTGAACCGATCTTACCCATTTTCACCATTGGTTTTTTAGTTGGATTATAAGATGTTGTGCCAATTTTAAAGAAAAGCGGGTACAATATGTGGATTTTAAAGCGGAAAAAGTCAAATCGGGAGCGACATTTGTATGGGGGCTATATCTAAATCTGAACCGATCATACCCACTTTCAGCATAGGTGTTTCTAGTTCAATTATAAAATGTTGTGCCAATTTTAAAGAAAATCGGGTACAATATGTGGTTTCTAAAGCGGAAAAAGTGAATTCGGGAGCGACATTTGTATGGGGGCTACATCTAAATCTGAACCGCTCTTACCCAATTTTTGCATACGTGTTTCTAGTTGGATTATAAGATGTTCTGCCAAATTTAAAGAAAATCGGGTACAATATGTCGTTTCTAGAGCGGAAAATGTCAAATCGGGTGCGACATTTGTATGGGGGCTATATCTAAATCTGAACCGATCTTACCCAATTTTTGCATAGGTGTTTCTAGTTGGATTATAAGATGTTCTGCAAAATTTAAAAAAAACCGGGTACAATATGTCGTTTATAGAACGGAAAATGTCAAATCGGGATCGACATTTGTATGGGGGCTATATCTAAATCTGAACCGATCTTACCAAATTTCGGCATAGGCGTTTCTAGTTGGATTATAAGATGTTGTACTAAATTTAAAGAAAATCGGGTACAATATGTGGTTTCTAGAGCGGAAAATGTTAAATCGGGAGCGACATTTGTATGGGGGCTATATCTGAATCTGAACCGATCTTACCCAATTTTTGCATACGTGTTTCTAGTTGCATTATAAGATGTTCTGCCAATTGTAATGAAAATCGGGTACAATATGTGGTTTCTAAAGCGGAAAAAGTGAAATAGGGAGCGACATTTGTATGGGGGCTATATCTAAATCTGAACCGATCTTACCCGATTTCGGCATAGGTGTTTCTAGTTGGATTATAAGATGTTGTACCAAATTTAAAGAAAATCGGGTACAATATGTAGTTTCTAGAGCGGAAAATGTCAAATCGGGACCGACATTTGTATGGGGGCTATATCTAAATCTGAACCGATTTCCTCCAAATTCAATACCAATGGTCCTTGGCCAGAAAAAATAACTTTTGCCAAGTTTCATGACAATCGGACGACAATTGCGACCTGTAGAGTGCGAACAAGCTTAGATGGACAGCAGACGGACGGACGGACGGACGGACAGACGGACAGACAGACATCGTTAAATCGACTCAGCTTGCGATTCTAAGCCGATCCGTATACTTAAAGGTGGGTCTAGCTCAATTATTTCTTGGTGTTACAAACATTTGGCGCGAAACTAACTTATAATACCCTAGACCACAAAGTGGTGTAGGGTATAAAAATGCATGAAATCTTTATTTGAATCGAAAAAAATAATTTTCAAGCAAATGTTGACCTTGACTGCGCCTCAAATGGTCCATTCCCTTAGTCCAATTTTGGCATTTCCACGTTTTTGAGCAACAGAGGCCCAATTGCTGCGAACGACGACGAATCGATAATTGATTGTCATCATTAACACTGGCCGATACAGCTGCGATACTTTCTTCAGTTCGACCTCTACGTAAGCGTGTTGGTGGTTTAATGTCCAACAATGTAAATTTGGTGCGAAATTTAGTCACAATAGCCCGAATAGCCGCTTCAGTGGGTCGATTAAACTGACCATAAAATGGAAGCGTGCGATGAACTTTCTTAACAGAGCACGCATTTTGATAATAAAATTCAATAATTTGCAAGCGTTGTTCGTTTGTAAGACGGTTAAATTATAGACCAAACTGAGGATGTTTGACAATGAAACAAAACACGAAAAGTGCGTCAGCTGTTTAAGCCAGTGTTGCCAAAAAGATAATAGCTAAAAAATCACACTTTACCTTTCAAACGCTTCTTCGAGCGTCAAAATATATTAACTAAAGAGTGATTTTTTTGAGGTTAGGATTTTCATGCATTAGTATTTGACAGATCACGTGGGATTTCAGACATGGTGTCAAAGAGAAAGATGCTCAGTATGCTTTGACATTTCATCATGAATCGTCTTACAAACGAACAACGCTTGCAAATTATTGAATTTTATTATCAAAATGCGTGCTCTGTTTAGAAAGTTCATTGCGCGCTTCCATTTTATGGTCAGTTTAATCGACCCACTGAAGCGGCTATTCGGGCTGTTGTGACTAAATTTCGCACCAAATTTACATTGTTGGACATTAAACCACCAACACGCTTACGTAGAGTGCGAACTGAAGAAAATATCGCAGCTGTATCGGCCAGTGTTAATGATGACCACCAATTTTCGATTCGTCGCCGTTCGCACCAATTGGGTCTCTGTTACTCAAAAACGTGGAAATGCCAAAATTGGACTAAGCGGATGGACCACCTAAGACGCAGCCGCGGTCAACATTTAAATGAAATTATCTTCAAAAAGTAAATGTCATGGACCAATCTAACGTTTCAAATAAAGAACCGATGAGATTTTGCAAATTTTATGCGTTTTTAAAAAAAAAAAGTTATCAAGCTCTTAAAAAATCACCCTTTATGTCAGAAGTTATGGAATTTAGAAAACAGTAGCCCCTAACGATCACGTCAAATTTCGTCTTCGCATTACGCGGATACGACGCATGAGCACCACCTACATTTTGTACTAGCATAAACTTTTAAATTGACCAAAAACGGGAAAAATGTAAATTTTTGATACGTTCTGTAGAGAATCTCACATATATGGATAACTTTTTATTAAAATTCCAATTTTCCGCGATAAGATATCTTTAATGTTTAAGTACAGGTTATTATGGTGCCTACAAATATTTTCCTATAGAAATAGCATTATAAAATTGAAAACAAAAATTGTTTTGACATCTTTTATTTTTGGCAAGAAAAACCTCAAAAAATAAACAAATAAATCTTTTAATAATATTGTAATAGTAGTCATAGATGAATGTTTAAGATATGACACTCTTTGTAGACATAAAAGCTTTATATTATATCCACTAAGTTATTATGTCTTTGTGCATTTGTTTGTAACAGCCGAAAGGAAGCGAGATAGACCCATCGACTTAGAATCACTTTCTGATATATATTCTTGTAATCAAAGTACAGATCGCAATTATTGTCCGATTTTCACAAAAATTGGCACAAGTAAGTTTGCATACCGGGATTTCCCGCTGGAAAATTCCCGGGAATTCGCACATTTTTCATTTCCCGTATCCCGGGAAACTCGTACGGGAAACCCCCCGGGAATTCAGTAGAAAATTTTAAATATTTCTTCGCATATTTTTCCATAATTTCCACAATAAGATTAAAAATGTTGTATAAAACTTTAGATCACATAGCTTTTTATCAGCTACAGTACCGAGCAAAAAAAATGCAACGCTGCTCCATATGATCTTTATGAGCTTAGCTCTGGTAGTAACGGTAACCAATCCACATCTTCTTTTAAGATTTTATTCTTTGGAGTTAGGGTAAGAATTTTATCAACAGTAAGTTTTACTTTCTGCTGTAAAAGCTTCGTTTTATAATATTCTATGAAAAAGGTCAATAATTTGAGCGAGCAATAAAAATGCAACTGCTAGATTTTCCAAACTTTTATTAGAAATTGACTATTTTTTTTACTTAAATATTCTTAAAATTAGTATTTAGTAGCGTAACTTTTGTTCGCTATTACAGCGCTCAATCTTGAAGGCATGGAATCTACCAACGATATGACAGTATCAAGAGAAATAGTTTTCCATTGAGTTTCCAAAATTTTTTCTAATTCCTTCAAATTTGACGGATTTTTCTTCTTCACTTCTCGATCTACAAGCTCCCATAAATTTTCTATGGGGTTGAGATCAGGAGACTGCGGCGGCCAGTCCAAAATTGGCACATCATTGCTGCTTTAAAAGTCTCGAGTTAATCGGCTAGTGTGCTTGGGGTCGTTGTCATGTTGGAACACACTGTCTGGAGATGTGGTAGCATATGCTGCTCTAATATTTCACAACATTTGGTGGAATTCATAATTCCTTCAATTTTTGTGATAGGACCCATGCCATCACGGGAAAAGGTTAATGAAACATTAGTAGTTTGTGTTTAATTCTTCATAAAGTGTATAAATTACCCCACACCATTATTGATCCACCGCCATGTTTGACAGTTGGCAACTGATATCTTGGAGCATATCTCTGTTTGGGGGGTCTGCGTACGAAATTTATTCCATCGGAACCGAATAAATTGAATTTACTTTCATCGCTCCACAGCACCTTGGCCCACTGTTCTGATGTCCAATGAATATACCGTCTGGCAAAGTCTACTTGCTTCTTTTTGTTGACTCTGCTTTTTAGGGGTTTTTTAGCTGGTCGTCTAGCAAACAAATTCGATTCTACTAATCTTCGTCTTACAGTGTGAACTCCAATATTGACGCGTAATTCTTCGTTCGCATAACTAACAACGTCCATTGCAGTCTTTCGTGGATCGATTTTTACAACTTTTGCCATTAATCGATCTTGACGGACAGTAGTTTTTCTTGAACGACCACTTCCTGATTTCCTTTCTGCATTGCTAGTCAAACGATATCGCGATGCAATTCGGCAGACCGTAGATTTATGAACATTAAATAAGAGACCGATTTCTGTCATGCTTTTCCCATATTCCAGAGCCCTTATTATAGCCGATCTCTCTTTAGATGACAACTGCTTCTATAGAAAATCATAATTTTTAATTATTTATCGAAATAATTGTTTTGAAACTACCAATTTCCTTACTTTTTCAGTTAATTGATTGCGTTGCAATTTTTTTTGCTCGCACAAATTATTCACTTTATTCACAAAATATTATAAAACGAAGCTTTTACAGTAGAAAGTAAAACACACTGTTGATAAAATTCTTACTCTAACACCAAAGAATAAAACCTTAAAAGAAGAGGTGGATTGGATACCGTTATTATTAGAGCTAAGCACATAAAGATCATATGGCACAGCGTTGCATTTTTTTGCTCGGTACTGTATGTCAAATATTGCAGTTGGATGACAAAATATTTTTAAGCTGCGTTCGGATGTAGACTCAAAATCTACTTTTTCGGATTTTTCCTGTCAAGCTCCATATGAAAAAAAAATATATTTGGGAATAGATTTTGGGCGTGTATACGAACGCCAAAAATAAAGAATTTAAAGTTGTTGTTTGTATGTATTGTTGGTCTGTTATGTTGTATGTGTTGTCATTTATTTTGGTTTAAGACCAAAGGTTGCGCTGAAGTCTTCAGCAGAACCCAAAATTAGCAAAAAGGCAAAGTGAGACCTTTATTGTTGCAGCTAAAAGTTGACTGCGCAGTTTCGATGGGCGCTACCCCATCTCGTCAGAACTTTCGCAACGAATGTATGTCTTTGACTTAAATCAGGGTTCATATTAGTACCAGCGGTCACATACGACAAATGAGAAGCGCTGATAAACAAAATATTCCACCGAACTAAGTCGACACACTAAAAATCTCACTTTGCCAATTCAATGTTATGCATGTGCTCGCATCGCTCGCAACAATGCAAAGGTTGTTGTTGTACGGTATGTCCCGTGTTGTTTGTATTTATTGTTGGTCTGTTATGTTGTATGTCTTGTCATTTAGTTTGGTTTAAGACCAAAGGTTGTGCTGAATTTAAAGTTTTCGAAGCGACATGACAAAGAACAAACATTTCATTTAATGCTCTACTCACTATTAATGCGAACGTTCGTTATCCGTCGCGTCCACATTTTCCAATAAAATGAGAAAGTCGAAAAGATGTTTGAAGTGATCTCACATTGCACTTTATTATATGAATTCTGTAACAGGTTCGTTGTGAAATATATATTTATTTTATTTTAATAAAATGTGAAAGTTTCTTTGGAAAAAATGCCGGGAAATTGAAAAAATAATTCCAGTTTCCCGGTAAATAAAAAGTACGGGAAAAACACTATTTGCAAGGGACGAACGCTGATTGATACAAAACAAATGTTGCTCCCGATTTTAATTTTTCCGCCCTAGATAGATATATTTTAAACGATGTGCTTTAAATTTGATACAATACCTTATATCTGAACTACAAACATCTTTGCTGAAAGTGGGTCATATCGGTTCATAGTTAGGTATATGTAGCTCCCATACACATTTCGCTCTCTATTTGACTTTTTCCGCTCTAGAGACCACACATTTTAAAAGATTTTCTTCAAATTCGGTACAACACCTTACACCTTTCCACTAGAGACACGTATGGTGCAACAAATTTCGCTCCCGATTTGACTTTACGCGGTGTTTCCTAAAGACACTTTACACATTTGTTGACTATACAGCCATAGGCTCTATTTCAGCCTGATAACTTGAGAAGCAAAATGTTATGATGGAATTTGATAACGCGTATACCCTAAATCTAGAAAACTTTTTAAACACTGCTAAAATAAGACTGTGACAGAATTGTTTCAGATGCAATTGCCATTTTTTGGATTTTTCTACAATTGCAGCGATTTTCGCGACAGACTACATATATGTCACATGCGACTTTGGGTCTTAATACACACGCAAAAATCAGCCGCATCCGTTGGATAGATTGCGAGAAACTTTTAAAACAAAAATGTCATGGATACACATCAGTTTATTTATTTATTTCAATAGTCTATGGAAACATATCCTTACAGACTTGCTTAAAAACTAAAAGTAATATAAATCTACAATTTCAATAAATTTATTGATAGGAAGCGATAAATCTAAAGCAAATTTGTTATTAATTAAATTGAATTCTTTCAATGATCGCAAAATAGGTTCATTACAATAATAATTATTTCTATGCACAGGAATATTAAAAATTCAAAGAATCGCAGACAAGGACTGCATAAGCTTTTGGCAATACATAATTAATATGAGCATTGAAAACTAACTTTGAGTCAAACAAGACACCAAGGTCTAACACACGATTTACCATTTTCAAACATTGATTATTGATATTGTACTGCGAATCAATCATTCTAGTACGTCTAGTAAATGGAAGGTGATAAAATTTAGAAATATTCAAAGGAAGATTTTTTTGTTCACACCAATGGAACACCCTATTCAAATCTACCTGAAGAAATGCAATATCTGCAGAATCTGAAATATCTAAAAATATTTTAATATCATGCGCATAAATTAAATATTTAGCAAAATGAAGGCAACTAGCTACATCATTTAAAAATAAAAAATAAAGGACCTAAAATGCTACCCTGAGGGACCCCAGAGGAAGCTACGTTTACGATTTAAACCCGTCAACAGACACAAAACAAAGTCTATTAATGAGATATGATTCTATCCATTTAATAAGAGATACATGGAATCCAATTTAAGCCAATTTTAAAAGAAGAAATTTGTGTAAAACTTTATCAAAAATCTACATAAATAACATCAACTTGATATCCATTTTCAAAGCTGGAAATGCAATGATTAACGAAAGTAGTGATATTAGAAACAGTCGAACGATTTTTCATAAACCCGTGTATCGATTCTGTTATGATTGGACATACGGTTGGATAAACGTGATTGTAAACAACGTATTCAAACAATTTGGAAATATTTGATAATTTAGAAATTGGCCTGTAATTGCAAACGTCTCCCTTAGGACCCGATTTATAGATCGGGGTAATGGAAGATATTTTCCAACAATCTACAAATGTTCCTGGTTCCAAAGAGAAATTAAAAATATACTTCAATGGCACAGAAATCGATGAACTACATTTTTTAAGAAAATGGGCTGAGATACCATCAATATCAAGTTTAGTTGATTCTTTGAGATTTAAAAGACTAGAAACAATATCCATTTCGGATACATGAATAAATTCAACATCAATGTCAGGAGTAAAAAGAATGTAAGAAGTTTAGACATATCTCCCGCGAAAATGAATATTTTGCAAAAATATCCAATTTGTATTTTTGCTTACTGTACTCTGTCTATCGCAATACCCACATTTTATGTCATAAAAGATTGACTTTCCGCAAAAATTTGGACGAATTTTAACCCTGATAATTGTTTCTATAAGTTGGCGTGTAGTTTTGCCAGATATGTGTGAATAGCTTTATTTACAACATTGGTGTCTTTGGTGACTACCAGTGAAATTTCGCAGAACATTTTAATCCTAAATGCCATTTTTGGAAGAACGTTTTTATTTTCTCAGATTGACCCTTAAAGAGAGGAGCTAGAGGGTTAAATTATAACCGTTTTTCCACTTAGTATAATGTTCCCATTGAAAAACAAACTCAGACCAGCTAGACTATAATTTTTTCTGCAAAAATGGTCTTGCTATTCTGTTCCAAATAAAAAAAATGTTTTTTTTTTCTGTTGGACAGTGTAATTTATTGTAACTCTTTCAATGCATTTTTATTTATTGAACATTCCACAACTCCTGCATTTTTTATATTCCTCGAAAAATCTGCAAACTCATTTTTATTTATTGATTTCGAAAACAAAATGTACCGACCAAGTTGTACAACTTGATATAAAATGATAATAAATTTTGATTTTCATCCAACCAAGGACCAATCCGAATGGACGTTTTTATTAAAAATCCAATTTCTGGGTCGAACTTTTAAAACAGAAACAAAGTTCATATGAATGCACTATATCTTTGTTTTATTTATTGACTTTCCTCATATTTAGCAAATGTACAAGTTTAAGTACTAAAAAAATAGAAAAATTTGACAGAGCATTTTCTTCGAGAGTAATCCCACGAAAGTACTATAATTTACAGGAGGGAGGTGGAAAGGCCCAGCGGTAATGTTGACAGTTGTATGTTTTAATTAAAATTTTATGAGAAGAAAAAAAAACCAGTGTTTATTTTCAATGAAAAGTATGGATTATGAAAGTGTATACAGGGCGAAGCAAGTACGCAGCGACATGTCTACATACAAAATGTACATAATTATAAATGTATCAGTTTATACATCACACGTAAAAGTCTTTAACAACAACTCCTTGCTGTTATCCTTTATGAAGTTAAGTGGAATATGGCCACCAAAAATCGCATCGCCCGGCCGGCCGGCCAGCCACTGGCCTGGGTTGTTTTAATGTTGACCACAATAACATATTCAGTAACATTCTTTTGTTAACCAGGCCCGAGTTGAGTTGCAAATTACAAAAGCATTAAAATTTACATTGTTTTCTTTCGGCAAATAATGCAGTGATTTTTTGTTTTTGCTGCTTCTGTTGGCCCAAAAAATACAAATCCGGTGTGTGTGCGAGTGTGCGTGTGCCTGCTGCAACCTCATTTTATTTAAAATTGTTGCTCGAAATATGCAAAAATGTTTAACGATACTTTCGGCGATTTTTATTTTTGTAAAAGAGAGTGTTTTTACGAATTTTTACATAATGCCCACCACAAACAGCATAGAAAATCTCAGTGTGGTTTTCTGGATATTTCTGCTTTACACGAAATATTTTTATGCAATTGCATGTGATGCATGCGGCGTGTATGGGGTACTCCACTAAAATGTTGAAGAGGATGAATGAGAAGAAGATAATAGAGTTTTCGAATTTAGGACAACAAACTAAGTCACAACCCTTCGGCAAAATATTTGTAATCCGGTGTGTCTCAAATAGAAAAGTGAATCTCGGTCAAATAACAATTTAAACGCCTTTGACAATGCACGGCTTAAGAAGTGAATTCTAATGCAATTAATTCTATTATTTATTGCAACTAAAGGGTGATTTTTTAGCTATTATCTTTTTGGCAACACTGGTTTAAACAGCTGATACACGTTTCGTGTTTTGTTTCACTGTCAAACATCTTCAGTTTGGTCTATAATTTAACAATGAATCGTCTTACAAACGAACAACACTTGCAAATTATTAAATTTTATTATCAAAATGCGTGCTCTGTTAAGAAAGTTCATCGCGTGCTTCTTCCATTTTATGGTCAGCTCATTTTTGGCTCAATGGGTAAGTAAATAAGTAGAATTGTCGATTTTGGAGTGAATATCAGCATTGCAAGAGCTACCAATGCACCCAGAAAAAGTCACAGTTTGGTGCGGTTTATGGGCTGGTGGCATCATTGGACCGTACTTCTTCAAAGATGATGCGAATCGTAACGTAACTTAGAATGGTGAGCGCTACCGTGAGATGATATCCAACTTTTTTTTGCATAAAATGTAAGAGCTTGATTTGCATGACATGTGGTTTCAACAAGACGGTGCCACATGCCACACAGCATGCGCAACAATGGACTTATTGAGAGGCGAGTTCGGTGAACATTTTATTTCACGTTCGGGCCAGGTCAATTGGCCGCCTAGATCGTGCGATTTAACGCCTTTAGGATATTTTTTGTGGGGCTATGTTAAAGCTCATGTCTATACAGACAAGCCCGCTTCAATTGACGCATTGGAAGACAACATTGAAGCATTATTCGTGAGATACAGGCCGAAATGTTGGAAAGAGTATGCCAAAATTGGACTAAGCGGATGGACCACTTGAGGTGCAGTCAAGGTCAACATTTGCATGGAATAATCTTCAAACATTAAATTATATGGACCGTACTATCGATTCAAATAAAGATTTCATGCATTTTTCTGAATTTTATGTGTTTTTTTGAAAAAAATTTCCTATAGCTTTTTTTCTTTCACATTCGTCTTTTCATTTCAATTGTTTCTTGTGACCACCAGTCTTTCATGGCAATCGACTTTGAACCCTCTAAACTATAAAGACATACATCAATTGAAATTAAAAATATTTGTATTAATTGTTATTAGTATACGACCTTTAGATAAGCTCGAGGTTTGAATTATTAATTTTAATTTCCATATTCAAATGGAAATTAAAAATATTTACTCGCTACCTTCATACAGTCCCCCTACTATGGAGTAACCCATTGACAATTATTGCACGGAAAAGGAGGAATATTAAATTTTCATTTAATGTAGTTTTTCACCTTTGAAATTATTTGTACGTATTTTTGTCATAATCGAATTTAGTTTGCATTTATTGAATATCGCATGACTATTCACAATTACTAATTAATAGATAGTATTTTTTTCGCTTAAATTAAATTGCCAATGGAATAATATGAATTTCTATCTAAATAGCATACATGCACACACACACCTACAGTATTTTAGAAATTAATTAGAAATCTAATTAGTTCTTTATTTTCATAAATATATTTAATTATTAATATTATTGATTATTTTACAAATTAATAGAGTTAGGGTTTTTTAGCTGAATTGATATATTCATATTTTAATTTGCGATTCAAAATAACACGAAGCCAAAGGCATGTAACAAGAGAGAGAAATCTCGCTGTCCTTTACTAAATGGCTTCATTACGCCAGGGCGTTGCTGATATTCCATTTTTGTATTGGGTAAGCAGGACAAAAAGGGATAAAAATGGTATCATCGCAAGTTTTGTAGCTAGAATCGAGAAATGTGGCGTGCAAATGTCTTTATATGTATATGTATATTAGTGTGGCTTCTTTTGTGAGGAAGGAAAAAATGTTGTCGATGTCGCCGACTAAAATTAAAGACTGGTTTGTTTTATGTTTTCTTCCAAATATTTACGTTCGTGAGCTGGACGCGTTTAAAATAACCTCAGGTTTTTCTTGAATAAAATTCACGATAAAAATGGTATTGAGAAAAAAACGCTAGAAATTAAAGTCCGACCCGAGCCTTATCAATCCATATTAAAAACTTGCAATATGGCCCAGTATAAAGGACAGATTTATACTATTTTAGTGCAATTTTTGATGCATTTTTTATAAAAAAAAACCGCAATAACTTCCACATTTTTGGTTCGATTTATGTTTTTAGGGGCTCGTTGGAGAGGTATTGATAACCAATTGCAATTTTTTAGGATTTTCTAACCCATTAAGGGCCGCAATTTTTTTCTTATTGTTAATACTCAGAGGGTTAAATGTGAAGTAAAAACTGAAATATGGGGTTATTTGCATCGTAAACACATTCTAGTCTTATATAAAGCTAATTTTGGGAAAGAAATTAAACCATCCAAAAATTAAGTAAAATAAATAAAGTTTTGCGATTTTAAACTCCTATTATAAATGCAGGTTTTGTGAATATGCAATAATTTTTTCCATAACCAATTTTGTCTTGTTTTTTTTTTTTTTGCATTGTTTTATACCTTGTGTTTATGAACTAATGAAAAAATTATAATTTTGATGATATTTCAGGAGTGTGTGAACACATCTTTTGAAAAAAAGTAACATTTTTCACTGTTAAATTGGTCATAACTCGTTTTCAGTTTTTTTTTTTTTCAAAAATACGTATACAATAATTTTATGAGAAGAATAAATACACAAACTATCAAAACAATCGCAGCTATCGAGTTAAAAAACCGTACAGCTTGACATGGTATGACTCATATAGAAGTTATGACTCAGGGCATAGGGTGGGACAAGAAAAGTAAAATATATATTTTTAAAATGACATAAACAAATTCACGTACTAAATTTTATTTGTCTCAAGCTCTAGGTTGGGCAGCTGCGCAACTTACCACCCCACACTGGTCCCAAATCCATTTTTTATGGCATAAAGTCGAAAAATAAACATACAGTCTTGAAATTTTGCACATTTTGCTCATACGCAAAAAATAAAAATAAAATTGGGCCGATCGGACCACGCCCACTACCACCTCCCATATAAACTCAATATATAACCAACATAATTATCACCCTGTATTGGTACAGGGTGACCAAAAACAAAATTTTATGAAAACTTAAAAGAATGAAGAGTTGTTTATTTTGACGAAATGCGTTTTTCTAAACATTATTACAAAAGCAAAATATAGCATACAAATAGTATACTTTAAACTGCAATTTAAATAATTATTTCAAGAAATAAAGTAAAATATATACATGTGTACAAAAAGAATGATGTTGTATACCATTTTAAAGGTACTTTCAATACCTTTTAAATAAAATATTGATGGGTCTCGTACACACAACTAATTCAGAGATATAATCATTTATATGTCTATGGCTAAGCAAAAATGGTGCAACAATAAAATGACAATTTTTGGAGTTTGCCGAAAAATGCTGACGAGATATTAATTCCACCATTAACTACAACCTCAGACGAACACTTTCACATTTACACTTTGAGTCAAGCTGAGTCATACATATAACTTTTGGTACACGACATTTATAGATTATGTTCTCTACAAATCACAAAATTACAATACCTATGAATACTTACAAGACCACAATAATCATAAAATGTTAAATACAATTTTTCAACTACTAACTCTTGCCGTCAATTTTATTTTCTTTTTAAGTCTTGATTTTAGTTAATTTGTAACTGCTTTATATCAAAATTAATCCCACTTTTTTGAACCGCAAAGTTTAAGTACCATTCAGGCTTGTGGTGTTGCCACCTAATTTTCTCCAGTATATTTTTTTGATCGCTTGGGGTGTTGCCATAAAGAAAATATATACACATTTACCGCTTTCCAATTTTAATTTTTTTGAATTTCTGCCAAAAAAAAAATGGATTTGGGACCATAGTGCCGCCCCAGGCTACGCACATGGTTATGACCTTCTTTGTAAGTTATGACCATTCAAGTGGGAGAACGTGTCATATTCACGTAATGAAATGAAACACGATTTTTTGAATTATATTACTTTTACAAGAAGTAAAAATCTGCATTTCAATGTGTTTCTTTTTCGTGTTAGAAAAAAAATAAAAAAAACAATTATTTGTTAAACGTATCCTATTAATACAAATATCATAACTTCTACATGAATCCATAGATATTGTAGAAATAGGTATTGTTTTCTTCAAGAAGAAAGCAATACAATATTAGCTTTTAATATATAAAATATATTTTTATGCCAGTCAACATTTTTTTTAATTTTTTTACGACTTTTCCACAATCACTGTTTTACGTTCAAACTTTGCAGTGCTAATTTAACGAATAACTGGGTTTACTCGATTTTTTTATTCCCGAAGTTATTACATGAATTTAAATAAAACATGGTTAAGAGAACAATCCTTCCATCGAAAAATGTCATTTGATTTTTTTGGTTTGTAAAGAGGCGACAAATCGCAAGATTTCGGCGGCCATTGAATGAATGACCCCTTGCGACAAGTAACTACAAAATTACTTTGGTATGAATTTGGGAAAATTTCTGACCAACACTTCGTATTATACCCTAACTCTACAGATTAGGAAAACATATATCATTTGGGACAGAAAAAAATATAACCCACTAAAGGAGCGACTTTAGACACATAGTATATATTTGGACCAAATCCGTTTCATGACTTTTTAAGTTGTTTGAGCCATGTCCGTCTGTCTGACCGTACTGTCGAAAGGAGTTAAGGAATTAATTTAGGCTTTCGTCATTGTAATATTTTTCCAAAGCTAAGTTCGAAGATGGGCGAAATTGTCACGGTCCTCCTTAAAAATAGCCCATATTACAATGTTGAATTGAAATTTACCGGATATTCGGAATCAGCTTTATTTTGGTATTTATTAAAGTTTTTATAATCAGTTTAGGTGTACAAAGTATGATGGGGTTTGTCATGCCCCTTCTATTTCCTCCCACACAGATCACCCGTAAAATATAAACACTTATAACTTCTACACGAATGATCGTAATACTCCTTGGTAAGAGACTTTGGTTATTTTTTATTTTATGTCATACATATATCTTGGGGACAATGTCAATGACATTTCACCTAAAATAAAGATATGAAGACTACATAAATGCTGAGAAATAAAAAATTAATACTTGTCGAGAACTCTTCCATGACTGACAGTAGTAGTATAAAATTCCGGACCCAGCTTCGTTAAGAGTTCCTCTTTTCTTTAGAGATGTCATTAGTTTATTTATATCCAATGAAATGAATACTTGCTTCTCCTGCGACGAGCCTTTCGAACACCTGGCTGAAGCAATTTTCTGCTCAATTTACCAGATCCCATTGTGGCCAGTGATTGCCTTTAGGAACAACAGAAAATCCACATACATACATACATATGTATGTATGTACCTATGAAACTGTAACATTTTATAAAAGTTCCAATAATTGAGAACATGCAACAAAAAAACTAAACGAACGAATGTTAGACAAAGTAGAACGGAGCAAGGATACGAATTAAACAACTAAAGGATAACCACAAACATTAAATGTATCGAGCATACGAAGGCGGGAATAGCACTAGAACAACTAGACAATTTAAAGTTTTATACGACTCTGGCAGATATCCTGCCAAAGCAACGCCATGAGCGACTCGTAACAAGGTTTAATTAATCCTTTTGTTGGAATTCTTGTTTTCGAAATGCTTAAAAATGTTTCGCATAACAAATGAACAACAATGTTCGGCAATAACAATCTGGAGGGCAGCAACATGTAACATAACAACAACTCATACTAATCATAATTAGCATGGCGAATGTACATATGTATGTGTGTATGTGAAAGGGTTTAGCATTATATTCATCTTCACGTTAGATGTTCATACTCATGCATCACATCAGGTTAACTGCGTCTTCTCGGTATTCTTCAGTCTTAAGTACCTTTTTGCCCATCCTTTGGATTGGTGGAGGTCGTAGGTGGGACTATTTCTTTTTATGGAGTTGTTTTTCAAATGAGTACAAGTACGACAGCAACAGCACAACTTCTTCGGCAACATCTCGAGCAGCAGAAACAATAAAATGCCTAATTAAAAATTCTACACATTACTTTCGCTTTTTGTGGAAAATTTTCACTTCAACTCAGACTCTCGCGGCTGCTAACCGACCATATATTCATCATCATACAAACACACGAGTACTCACACTTGGGCATAAATGCCAACGTACATTTATAAATAATATTACAATTGTGGGAATGGGTGTGCTGTTGTTGTTGTATGTGCGAGTATATGTATGTGTGTGAAACCCTTTTTGTGCCGTAAAGTTGTTGCTGCACACAAAGGGTGTTGGTTTTGGATTAATAAATATCAATGACATTCCTATATCACAGACTTTGGATCAACTTTTAAATTTTTTATAAAATTAATTTAACCCAATCATTTTGCATGGAGTTTCATAAGAAGTGCCCTAATTCCGCAAGCCGCTGTAAATGTTTATAAAAACATTGTACCATTGTAAATAAGGTCATACTTTTGTTTTTGTCTCCCATGTTTTTTGTTTTTAACCTGTGATCATGAGTATTTATGAGCGAGGTATGTATATCGACCGAGCTTAAAACTTGCAAAAAATGACGGGGACGTAACCAGTCGATTTATTTGTTTATTTAATTTTATAGAGAAAATATTAATAAGTGAAAAGTTTGAATGAATTTCTTAATTCATCATGTGCAGCTGCCAAACAGATAATCTGAAGCGGATTTAGTCCAAATATACAGGGTGAGGATATAGGTGTAGCAATTCGGATTTCCGAGACGGAAATCTAAGGAATGAATTTCCCTTCATCATATTTATAAAGCGATTCAATAAAAAGTTTTTCATAAATTTAGTGCATTTTTATACCCTCCACCTACAGGACGGGGGGGGGGGTATACTAACTTTGTCATTCCGTTTGTAACACCTTGAAATATTGACCTGAGACCCTATAAAGTATATATATTCTTGATCATCATAAAATTCTGAGACGATCTAGCCATGTCCGTCTGTTGAAAGCACGCTAGCATCTAAACGAAAGGAGAATGTTGAAATTTTCCATAAATGCGTCCCAAAGAGAAAAATTTTCCCTCACAAGGACTAAAAATACCCATAATAATCCCTAATATTTTAGCGTATTTAAGAATGTTTTTTGAATATGTCTTTTTATATTTGCTTGATATTTGGCACGCGCATGCCCCTTATTGCAAAAACGTGCACCATAAAGTGATTCTTATTTGTAGGGGGTGAAATGGACCAAAAAGGGATAGAAATGGTACATATTAAACGACACGAAATTCGGTGTGTACATTCCTCTAATTGAGTAGATACATAATATAAAAGTATTTTTTCCAAATTCGTACTTTTAAGGGGTAAAATGGGAATAGAGGGATAAAAATGGTACCAACCAAACGGCTGTACCTGGATAATGAAATTCGGTGTATACATTCCTCTGATTGCATAGACAAGTAAAATACACGGATTTTTCAAAATTCGTACTTTTTGGGGTTAAAATGAAAAAAGGGATAAAAATAGTACCAATCAAATGACCGCAGCTAAAGTCATGAAATTCGGAGTAAACATTCCTCTGACTGTGTAGACATGGAAATTATACTGATTTTTCGAAATTCGTACTTTTTGGGGCCAAAATAGAAAAGGGGATAAAAATAGTACCAACCAAATGACCGCAGCTAGAGTCATGAAATTCGGAGTATACATTCCTTTGACAACGTAGACATAAAAAATAAAAGGTTTTTTTCCAAATTCGTACTTTCAAGGGATACAATGGGTACGGAGGGATAAAAATGGTACCAACCAAACGGCTACACCTGGAATAATGAAATTCGGTGTATACATTCCTCTGATTGCGTAGACACTTAAAATAAACAGATTTTTCGAAATTCGTATTTTTGGGGTTAAAATGAAAAAAGGAGATAAAAATAGTACCAATAAAATGACCGCAGCTAGATTCATGCAATTCGGAGTATACATTACTCTGACTGCGCAGACACGGAAAATAAACGGATTTTTCGAAATTTTTACTTTCAAGGGATACAATGGTACAGAGGGATAAAAATAGTACCAACTAAACGACTACAGCTAGAATGATGAAATTCTAATTGCGTAGAAACGTCAAGAGGGTAAAAATGGTACCAACCAAATGGGCGCACCTGGAATCATGGAATTCGGTGTATACATTCCTCTGATTGCGTAGACACTAACAGATTTTTCGAAATTCGTATTTTTGGGGTTAAAATGAAAAAAGAGGATAAACATAGTACCAATAAAATGACAGCAGCTAGAGTCATGCAATTCGGTGTATACATTCCTCTGACTGCATAGACACGCAAAATAAAAAGTTTTTCAAAATTTGTACTTTTGGAACTAAAATAGAATGGAAATACAACCAACTGTAGCACCCACTATCTACCAATATTTATGGTATTTAAGCTTTTTGAAAATATAAATATAAAAATATTTATTTTTTTATTTGAAATAAATAATGGTTTGAATGAATTTAAATATTATATTTATTTAAAAAAATATTTTTTCAATATTTGTATTTGTTTTGGTTTGGCTATATTAAAAAAATTATATTTTCCTGTAATTTTATTGCACTTCAACGAAAACCGACAACCTCTGTGGATGCAATCCATGGTGGAGCCGGGCCGAACTTAACACCGTTTTTACTTGTTTTCTTTATATTTATGAACAATTCATAAATAAAATGAAATGTTTCATACATGTCATATTTCATAGTTAGTTTCACAAGATCAAAGAAAGATTTCATAGTATTACAGAAAAAAATCTTCAATATTATGAAATATGTCATAACCAAAAATATGTCATAACTGGTTCGAAGGACCATGTACAATATTGTGAGTTCTGCAATGACTCACAAGTTTGTACAAACATGTACAATCACAGTAAATAAAATAGAAAAGAAAAACAGGATGTCAGTTTAAGCCTGATTTATTGCAGTCGTTTGACTTCTTACCGCTTCAGTCGTGATGATCCAAGTGACCGACTTGTTGCAGGTAGAAGGAAAACGCAGATCAATTTGTGAAATTCAGCAAAACAACAATTGGAAACTTCATGGAAAACCTTCGTCAAATTGAGTAAAAGCTCTTGCATCGAGCGCAATTTGACGTTCATGGTAACTCTACGTCAAATTGCGCTCGGATTTGGATTATAAAATTATAAGAGTGGGAATTAGAACTAATATTTATAATCTATATATATAAAAGAGTTGCGTGATTGAGTTAATGAGTGACTGACTGATCACTCCCCAGACCAAACGACTAGAGCTAGAATCATGATATTTGTTGTGTACATTTCTCTAACAGTGTAGAGATGTGATAAGACGGGGTTTTTCGAAATTCATACATTTAATGGGTAAAAAGGGATAAAAATGGTACCACCGCAATGACCAAACGGATGGGCCTAGTTTGGTATGGGTGTTCCTCTTGCTGCATGAAGGCATCCCAAAAAGTGGATTTTGAAAAAATTCGTACTTTTGGGGGTAAAATGGGGCAAAACGGGACAAAAATGGCACAAACAGCACGACTAAAGCTAGAATCATGAAATTTGGTGTGTACATTTCGAAATTCGTACTTTTAAGGGATAAAATGGGGTAAGAAGGGATAAAAATGGTACCACCGTAATGACCAAACGGCTGGGCCTAGAATTATTAAATTTAGTACGCAAATTCCTCTTATAGCTTCAACGCGCCTAATAAAATATTTTTTAAAATTCGTACTTTTTGGGGGAAATATCGGATACAAAGAGATAAAAATGGTACCAATCAAACGAATAGAGCTGAAACATAAAATTCGGCGTGTACATCCCTCAAAATGTTTAGAATAGCAAAATGAAGGAATTTTTAGAAATTTGTACTTTTAAAGGGAAAAGGGGATAAAAAGGTACCAACAACACGGATGACGCAACCACAGGCCCGTGCGCAGGATTTTCCCCTGGGGGGGTTTTCATCTACACTCATAAAAAAATAAATTAAAATTAACTAAAATTTAGGAAACCAAGTACATTTTTACTAAATATAAGTAGAATTTTTTCTGAAATTTTCCTAAATCAAAGTAAATTTTTCCTAAAACCTAGTAACTTTTTACTAAATTTAAGCAAAACTTTCCTAAAACTAAGTACATTTTTACTAAATCTTAGTAAAATTTTGCTGAAAACGAGTAAATTTTTACTTAAACTGAGGAAAATTTTATTTGATACAAGGAAAAAAGGTGCAATTAAAATAAGTTCAATTTAACTAAAAAAAATCAAACAAATAGTTTTGCTTCAGAGTATGCAAAACTGATACAAACAATGACAACATGAAATATTTCTCAAAAGTTTCATGATACATCTGCCATAAGGAGTTGAGCTATTACTCCATGATTATTGCGAAGGCAAGATAGGCGCCTTCGCAGTGGTTGTTTAGAATAATTCATAAAGTATTTAAGAAATAAGTCTCTGCAAACAAACGAGAATTGCTTCTTTCATTAATATTCACTATTTTTTTAAACAATTTCAAATGTTTTTTATAAGTTCATTAATACTTAAATGTATGAAGAACTCGGCATAAATTTCAGTGAACATTTTAACTTCATTTTAGAAAAAAACTCATTTTAAAGTTAAAATTTCCTAAATGGAATTTTTTCCATACAAAAAATTTCAGATTTTTTCTCACTTAAAACTTAAAACATAAGTTTGAATTTACTCAATTGTAAGAATTTTTTTATCAGATACAAAGAAATGTTCTTAGTGAATCTACTACCCTTTCTCTAGTAAATGAACTATTTACTATGGCTTTGGAAGAAGGAAACTTTATTCATACTTAGTTAATTTTCCAACTTTTTAGGAAATTTTTACTGGAACGTTTGGAAATCACTCATATTTTATTGCCGGATCTTCGAGAAATATTTTGATACATTCGTCCGACAGACATTGTCGGCAAAATTGCATTTCAGTAATCCATCTATCAGTACACTCAAAGGAATATGTCAGTAAAAGAAAGCAGAAAGTCTACTGAAAGATCAGATTTTCTGCTGTTAAAAAAGAGACAGCAGATTTGCATCTGCTGAGATGGTAAACAGCTGTTTGCTGTTTTTAGCAATTATATGATACGCATTTGTCCCAAGCTAATATAAAAGAAAATTCGATCTAAACTCGCTTATGAACGCTTATCTATTTTTATATTTTAATTAACAACAGCCAATTTTAGCAGACTGCAAACTCTTTAGCAGTGTGAATGGTGATGTAAGATTGCAGAAAACTGCTGTTATGCCAAAAACAGCTGTAATAGCAGAAAAGTGTCTGCTGATAGGCAGCAGACAATCGCTGCTTTTATTAACAGACTCGTTCTCTAAGTGTAGAACTTTTTTAAATAGTTGCTTGAAAATACATACATACATATCGAGGCCTTATATTCATAAACATAACTTTTCAGGAGAGCGAAAAAAC
The DNA here is from genome assembly GCA_947397865.1 of Polietes domitor. Taxonomy (NCBI): domain Eukaryota; kingdom Metazoa; phylum Arthropoda; class Insecta; order Diptera; family Muscidae; genus Polietes; species Polietes domitor. Next base: position 22,162,810 of record OX377620.1, on the reverse strand, counting down.
TGATTTTCTCCTTAATTTGAAGAGAAATTATTAATCGTTTTTCTACAGTTTAATCTAAAAAGGATTACTAATTGCTACGATTAAAAAGATTTCGAAATTTCCTATTATTCGCGTTTTCATGGTTCATAGCCACTTTTGTATGATTAAAATTGAGCACTATGAATGTTGAAATAAAAATAAGATTTATTGCAAACTCCATAACTTTTTTCATGAAATCTTGGCAATGTTGTATAGAAAACGCATTTTCTGTGATGTAAACAGCGAATTTAAAGATTCCCGCTTCATCCGTCAGATTGGTCTCTTGTAACATATATGTAGCCAGTAGCGAAAATAGCTGCAATTGATAAAAAATCCAAAACTCGCCGTTGAAATTCTTTATATTTTAACTTTCTTCATTCATAATTCTGAAACTTTTCATACACAAATATTCTCCATGAAGTCAGCAATCATATGCCAAAGAAATATTTGGTTTCTCAATATAATAAAAAGTTACGCCAGTTTTTTTTCTAAATATACTTTTCACAATTTTTGACTTTACAGCCACCATTTTTCTAGTACGATATGCCCTAAATCAAAAAAAATGTTTTAAACAAAATCGTTGTAGCGAATTATAACCTTCGGTTTTATGCTGTTCCATTGTTGAAATATTTTATTTCTATTATTTTTATGTTCATAGCCACTTATGCAGTCACAAACTAACGTGCGAGGGGATAGCCAAATCAGAAAATTAAAAAAAATGGCTTTAGAAAAAAAATCTTTTCCAAATTTATATGATAGATGACATCCAAATCTGAGAATAGTTTGGCATCAAAGACTCATTTTCGAGAAAATGGTTCATAGCCAATTTTGTATAATATATATTTATAAGAAATATTACACAAAAAACGATCAAATTCTTCGGCGATAAACTCTTCAGTCCCGCATTTTTTCTATGATTGGATAAGCTTTTTGACAAAGTATGGGTCTAAATAGGACGTCTAAAGAGTTTTGGGGTTTTTAATTTATATAGGACATGAGTAAAAGAAAGTTTATTCAAAATCTTTATACGCATATTCCGATTAAATAAAAAAATATTTGGAAATGTTTCTTCATTTTTATAATCCTAAATATGTATACATTCGAATAACAAATACATTTTTTTGTATTCGATGAAATGCAAGAAGAAACAACTAGAAATTTTAATTCCAAAAAACCAAATAATTGGTATTTTAGAGTTTCGTTTTCCTACGTAAATCCAAGTTACTAAATTTCTTATTTCTCTTTTGAATAATACTTGTTACATATATACAAAAAATACTTACTTTGAAAAATGTTTGACATAAGTGATAAATATAACAAAAATATTAGTAAGTTAAAACTCGTTTCTTATTGGTTCGCAACTTTAAAGTAGATTTTAAAATAGAGAAACGAAATTTTAGACACGTGAACATCGTTTTTGAGTTTCTTTTGTGGGAAAAATTAGTTTGTTTGCGGTAAACATGTCATCAGTTGTTGTAAATGAACAAAGAGAAATAAGTTTATGTATACCAAACAGTGTTCTTCGTTTGTCGAAATGGATTTCTGTTATAATTGCAAACTCCCAAAACATTGGAAGTAACAGAAACCGTCGTTGGCGCATCTGTGATGAAAATAGGACACATCGGTTCAGATTTAGATACAGCTCCATAAAAATGTCCAATCACAAATGTTACATCTTAGCGCTCTACAAGCATGAAGCAAATTATTTGATTTCACGGTTTTGTTATTAAATTTCCAAACTTTTATTGCAGTAGAGAATTAAAAGTTCATAATATATAGCTCTAGTCGAATGTCAAGAAGTGGTATCGATTAATAAAATGAAAATTTTCCGAACAATTTGGTGTCCATTAGCGAAATTAGCACTATACAATCTTGAAATTGGCACAATTCGTTTAGTTTTTTTTCTATTTTTCATAACCTTTGTCCGAAATTCAATAAAGTGTCCAAGATTTTTTATGTATTTTTCATGCTTTCATGATTTTACTGCAAAATTACCATTTCAGACGAGTTATTTTAAAAAGACCTTAAAAATTCTATATTTTATTGCTTTAGAAAGTCTAGAAGGTATTAAAAAGTATATGTTCGAAACCTCTCTGGGGGGTTTGAACCCCCAAAACCCCCCACCCTGCGCACGGCCCTGCGCAACCATAATGAAATTCGGTGTGTATATTCGTTTTACAACGCAGATCACTAATAAGAAAGCATTTTTCGAAATTTGTACTTTTAAGGGATTAAATGGGATAAAAAATTTACCACAGCCCAGACCAAACAACTGGGCCTAGAATCATGAAATTCGGAACTGGCATTAGTTTTACAGCACGAATGCGACTAAGAAAATATTTTTCAAAATTCGTACATTTTGTGAGTGAAATTGGGCAGAAAGGGAAACAAAATGGTACCAATCAAACAGACGGAGCTGGAAACATGAAATTCGGCGTGTACATTCCTGAAAATGCAAATTGAAGGAATTTTTCGAAATTCGTACTTTTGTACCGTGAACGTGACCTTGGAATCCGATTCTCTTTAAATATGTGTACATCACATTTATAAAGCAGATCTTTTTAATTTGAAATTGTGTCACACTAAACACCCACCCTATACATACTGTGTCTAACTGACATCTTATTTCTTAAATTCAACTTTACAATCTTTACAAGTATGAGTCGTATATCCTTTACTTAGTAACCACTTGAGACTGTGTTCTTTGCCGAATTTTGTTCTGAAAACATCCCAAAAATGTTTGATATCCTATTTGGGTAAGTACTCGCATGAATGTGCGTATGCGTTAAGGCTGTGCGGGATCTTCTTAAGGAAAATTAACCCACTCCCCATCCACCAGCAGCCATTAACAACCACCCAAGAGATACCGGTTTCTTGAAACTACTTGTTGGCCATGTGAATGTGTGAGTGAGCGTGTGTGTGTGGGAGGATGTATTTATATGTGTGTTAATGAAAATGGAGTGGCATAGAGTTGTGTTGTGTTGCAGTCGGAGGTGGATGTGGAGTTGGAGTTGGAGATGTGTTTCATTGGTACATCGTGCGTCCCGTGTCGTCACATGTTGTAAATCCCTTGGCGACCGCATGTGTTAATGAAATCTACACTTGTCATTAGGCTGCTTGTAACCACTTTAATAAATTTTATGAAACATCATTAAAAACATTATTATCTCCTGCTCGACGAACGACGAATGACGAGCACACGAAGTGTTAAGGTGTTAAAGCCAGAGCCGTGATCAAATTTTTCTTTGGTGAAGTGGCAAATGGTACAAGGTTGACATAAATAAAGCGTTATGTAAATTTTTATTTTTGGCTGTTAATGGGAAAATGAAAATAAAACGTTTCATCGTGTTTGTTTAATTGTATCATATGTTATGACGACTTTTACGATATACTCATGAATTCCTGGCACACCATATCAAATGTACTTTTTTATTTTAAATTGAGATATGAAACATTTAAGCGAACAGACAAGAAATATTATTTACGAACGCCTAGAAGGAACATACCACCAAATTGGGATGATTAAAAATTGCATTGGATATATAACACAACACTGTGCCAAATTTTTGGTCATACATGTGAAATTTGTGAATTCTAGGTGGCAAAAGTCAAATCGGAGGTATTTGACATGTGAGGACATTAAACGATGTGATCCAAAACTACATTTCCGATGTGATATAACAATACATTTTACTAAATAAAATTCAGTGGCTAGAAATTAAGTTGGGAGCGACATTTGGTGGAACAATGTGATCCACTTTTGCTATAGATCATCCCAGGTGAAATATAATGGTATATAATATAATGGTAATAAATGTTGCATATGATCAAAATAGGTTGTAATATGAGGGTTCTAGAGCGTTAGCAAACAAAATGAGAGGAACATTTATATGGTAGCTATAGAGTCATTTTTTACTTCGATAGCTGCGATTCGTTTGAACGATTTTTTTATTATAAAATTTTTACAATTAATAATATACAATGGTATGTGCCTCAGCGCCACAAGGGCATTTTTGAGGCTATCTGGTAACATATTTACATCAGTAAAAACTTTATAAGAACTAAATTCAATAATTTAGTTTTAAAAATTATATATACATTTCTTGATTAAATCTATATTAAACCTATAATAGAAGCATTTCAATGTTTTGCAACAAATACTGCTTTAATCTTGTTTTAAAAAGTGAAAGAGATTCCGAATTCCCTAAGAATTTTGGCAAATTATTATATTCCAAACTACCTTTATATTCAACTCTCTGTTTCGCGGTTTCCAGACGGCATCTACTCACACGAAGATCTGATCCAATTCTGGTATTGAAGTTATGCTGGCTCTGTTAGAATTGAATTGTATGATATCCAATGTTATGCAACACTTTATATACATAAACAAGTAAAAACGGCGTTAAGTTCGGCCGGGCCGAACTTTATATACCCTCCACCATGGATTGCATTCCACAGAGGTTGTCGGTTTTCGTAGAAGTTCAGTAATATTACAGGAAAATATAATTTTTTTAATATAGCCAAACCAAAACAAATACAAATATTGAAAAATTAATTTTATAAATAAATATAATATTTTAATTATTTCAATTAAAAAAATTATTATTCTTGTATTTATATTTTCAAAAATATTTTCAAAGTCATAAATATTGGTAGATAATGGGTGCTACAGTTGGTTGTATTTCCATTCTATTTGAATTTCAAAAGTACAAATTTTGAAAATCCATTATCAGACGTACATAGTGCAAAATAACCTAACTTCATGATTCAACCAATTTTTGCCGTAAAAGAAAAAGTACGAATTTGGAAAAAAAAACTTTTTATTTTGCGTGTCTATGCAGTCAGAGGAATGTATACACCGAATTCCATGATTCCATTTGGTTGGTACCATTTTTACCCCCTTGACGTTTCTACGCAATTAGAATTTTATCATTCTAGTTGTAGTCGTTTAGTTGGTACTATTTTTATCCCTCTGTACCATTGTATCCCTTGAAAGTACTAATTTCGAAAAATTCGTCTATTTTCCGTGTCTTCGCAGTCAGAGGAATGTATACTCCGAAGTTCATGACTCTAGCTGCGGTCATTTGATTGGTACTATTTTTATCCCCTTTTTTCATTTTAACCCCAAAAAGTACGAATATCGAAAAATCAGTTTATTTTCCATGTCTTCACACTCAGAGTACTCTATTAGAGGAATGTACACACCGAATTTCGTGTTTCTAGCTGTTGTCGTTTAATATGTACCATTTTATCCCTTTTTTGCCCCATTTCACCAACTACAAATAAGAATCACTTTATGGTGCACGTTTTTGCTATAAGGGGAATGCGCATACCAAATATCTATTTTTTTAGTCCTTGTGAGGGAACAATTCGCCCCATTTCAATCCCAACCGATCTACGACTAGAAGACGCATTTATGGAAAATTTGAACGTTCTAGCTCCTTTCGTTTAGATACTAGCGTGCTTTCAACAGACGGACAGACGGACGGACGGACATGGCTAGATCGTCTTAGAATTTTCTGACGATCAAGAATATATATACTTTATAGGGTCACATGTCGATATTTCAAGGTGTTACAAACGGAATGACAAAGTTAGTATAGTCCCATCCTGGAGGTGGATGGTATAATAAGCAGCTGCATCTTGTACAAACCATATCTTGGCAAAACTGTCTTTACGTCTACGTCTTTATATAGTGACAGCGTTGAATAAACCATAGGAAGTTTAAATATGTTCTTCAGCGCTTAATTCTGAATAACTTGTAGGGATTTCAAATCAGCGTTTCTTTTGTAACCATAAATAAGTGGCAAATAACTGAGTCTACTTTATTTCGCAGTTTGAACAATATACCAGTAACTGGAGACAGTTTAGATTTAAGCTGCTGTATATGAAATTGCCAAGAAAGATTGAATTGTAAATGTACTCCTAAGTATTTTACAGTGGTGACTTCTGGAATAGTTCTTCCATTTAACTCAATAACACAGTTGTTGCTTCTATTTCTCTGCGGCTTAAAACAAATAAATTTAGTTTTGTCTTGATTTAAAATCAATTTATTTAATTTCGAATACTTGGCGGATTAATTCCGCATCGCGCTCAACAACCGATTTTAACAATGCGATCTGTTTATATGGATAAAGTATACATAAATCATCTGCATACATAAAAACTTTACCATGAAGGCCAATATAATTTATGTCGTTTAAATAAATTTTGAACAAAAGAGGACCTAACACACTTCCCTGTGGTACACCAAACTCGACATCTTTCATAGAGCTATTTATGGCATTGACTTCAACGAACTGTTTTCTGTCTCTTTAAAAAACGCAAGCTCTCGACCAGACAAACCATAAAAGGAGAGTTTTTCAAATTAGAATTTTGTGATCCACCAAATCAAAAGCCTTTGTGAAATCATAAAACATGCCTCCTACACCAGAATATCCACAGTCTAAACATCCGTATATATAGTTGACAACATTTACTACAGCTTCCTCAGTTCCACAGCCCTTTCTGAACCCATATTGGTTACTATCAAATAGAATTCTGAATATTCATCTGCAAGTTACATGAGTATTACTTTAACCAAAAAAGCGAACTGACGTACGTTGGTTTAAACAGCTTAAAATTCATTTTTTCAAACATCTCTCGCATGTAAGGGGTACATTTGCAATTTTTCGTAAATGTGTCTAGTGGTTGTAGATCGGTTGGGATTGAAAGTGGGCAAAATCGGCCCAGAGGGAAAAAAATTTAGATTATTTAAGCTATTTTTTTTGAAAATTTCTGTTTTATATGAACTAGATTTTTGTTGCGTAGATTTAGCGAATGAAATGGGACATGAGAAACATGAAATTTGGAATGAATATTCCTCTACATGCGTATACACATAAGATATATGAGTTCTTCAAAATTTGTACTTTTAAGGGATACAATTGGAGAAGAGGAATACAAATGGTACCACCAAACCGCTGAAGTTGATATCACAAAATTCAGTGTGTACGTACATTCATCTGTCTGGGTAGACGCGAAACAAAAAGGAGTTTTTTCTAATTTTCTGCCTTTATGGGGCGCGAAAAAATAAATAAATAAAATAAAAATAGTACCACACAAACGGCTGCAGTTAGAATAGTGAAATTCGGTGTGTGTATTGCTAGGACTGCATAGACGCGAAAATATAGATATCTTTCGATATTCGGTATGAATTTAGTCCCGAGAAAACGGCTGAAGCTAAAAATTCAGATGAATTTCAGTGTATTCGATCGTCTGCTGCGTTGAATCGCAAAATAATAATACTTCTCCAAATTCGCACTTTTAAGGCCGAAAGGAAAAGAGTTTAAAACTGGTACCAAACATAAGGTGTGTCCAATCCACTGTGGACGCGAAACATAATGGATCTGCAAAATTTGTACTTCTCCTATCAAAATGGTACAGACATTTGGTATCTAAATGGAATAAACAAATTGCAAATGGGGGAATTCGGGCCTGAAGGAAAGTGTTTCTCTCTAATGACGACTATTATCATTTTTGAAGTTTGCCGCCGCATATACATTTTTTGATTACACTTGAAGTATTATGTTTCTGTAAGTTATTCAAATCACTCAATTATTTATCACACGAACTCTATAAAACGTAGATAAGAAATATTTCAGTTACGAGCTCTTTTCGCGCTTTTCTGTGGACACATCGAATTCTAGACTCATGTGGCTTACAGATTTATCGTAAAAATTGAGTGATTTTGGTTCGTTCGCTTCACGAAAATAGATTATAGAAACAGCCCCTTATATTTATATGTAGTAGAGGACTATTCATATTATTATAATGAAACATCAAAAATAATTTAAACCAGTGCGCATAAGTATGCCTTATAGTTTGATATAGTAAACAAATATCGTATAAAAGTATATGTATTCTTGATCATTCTTGGTCATAAAAGTCTAAGACGATCTATCCATGTCCGTCTGTTAAAAGCACGCTAGCATCTAAACGAAAGTAGCTAGAACAACCAAATTTTCCATAAATGTGTCTTATAGTCGTAGATCGGTTGGGATTGAAATGGGGTGAAATCGACCCAAAGGGAAAATTTTTTCCCTCACAAGGACTAAAAATACCCGTAGTAATCCCTAAAATTTTAGCGTATTTAAACATGCTTTTTGAATGTCTGTTTATACTTGCTTGATATTTGTTATGCGCATTTCCCTTATAGCAAAAACGTGCACCATAAAGTGATTCTTATTTGTAGGGGGTGAAATGGGGCAAAAAGAGATAAAAATGGTACATATTAAGCGACAACAGCTAGAAACACGAAATTCGGTTTGTAAAGAGTGATTTTTTTGAGGTTAGGATTTTCATGCATTAGTATTTGACAGATCACGTGGGATTTCAGACATGGTGTCAAAGAGAAAGATGCTCAGTATGCTTTGACATTTCATCATGAATCGTCTTACAAACGAACAACGCTTGCAAATTATTGAATTTTATTATCAAAATGCGTGCTCTGTTAAGAAAGTTCATTGCGCGCTTCCATTTTATGGTCAGTTTAATCGACCCACTGAAGCGGCTATTCGGGCTATTGTGACTAAATTTCGCACCAAATTTACATTGTTGGACATTAAACCACCAACACGCTTACGTAGAGTGCGAACTGAAGAAAATATCGCAGCTGTATCGGCCAGTGTTAATGATGACCACCAATTTTCGATTCGTCGCCGTTCGCACCAATTGGGTCTCTGTTACTCAAAAACGTGGAAATGCCAAAATTGGACTAAGCGGATGGACCACCTAAGACGCAGCCGCGGTCAACATTTAAATGAAATTATCTTCAAAAAGTAAATGTCATGGACCAATCTAACGTTTCAAATAAAGAACCGATGAGATTTTGCAAATTTTATGCGTTTTTTTTAAAAAAAAAGTTATCAAGCTCTTAAAAAATCACCCTTTACATTCCTCTAATTGAGTAGATACATGATACAAAAGTATTTTTTCCAAATTCGTACTTTTAAGGGGTAAAATAGGAATAGAGGGATAAAAGTGGTACCAACCAAACGGCTGTACCTAGAATAATGAAATTCGGTGCATACATTCCTCTGATTGCATAGATAAGTAAAATACACGGATTTTTCAAAATTCGTACTTTTTGGTGTTAAAATGAAAAAAGGGGATAAAAATAGTACCAATCTAATGACCGCAGCTAGAGTCATGAAATTCGGAGTATACATTCATCTGAGTGTGTAGACACGGAATATAAACTGATTTTTCGAAATTCGTACTTTTTTGGACCAAAATAGATAAAGGGGATAAAAATAGTACCAACCAAATGACCGCAGCTAGAGTCATGAAATTCGGAGCATGCATTCCTTTCCCATTAAGTAGAAATGAGTACAGTTTCCTCATTTCAAAGCCAGAAAAAATAGTACATTTTCTAAAAAGAGGGAAGTAAATTCGCTTAAAAACATTTTCTTGGATCTAGTAAAAAATTCTTACAATTTAGTATATCCAAACTTGTTGGAAGAAAGTTGACTAGCTTTTAAGAAATAAAATAATGAAGAAATAGGCTTTATAGAAAAGTTCCGTTTAGGAAGTTTTTACTTAAAATATGTTTATTCCTTAAAATAAAGTGAATGTGTCTACTTGGATTTATGCCAAGTTCTGCATACATTCAAGTATTAATGAACTTATTAGAAAAATACATGAATAGTATTAAAAGAAGCAATTCTTGTTCGTTTGCCTAGACTTTATTCTTAAGTACTACCCTTCGCAGTAGTCATGGTGAAATAGCTCAACTCTTTATGGTAGAAGCGACTTGATACGTTTGAAAACTATTCCATATTGTGACTTTTGATATGGGTTTTACATACTCTGAGCAAAATAAATTATTTGATTTATTGAGTAATATTTTCCATAGGTTTAGTTATAATGGACTTATTCAATGTAAACTTTTCCTATATAACAAGAAAAATTTAAGTCAGATTGAGCACCAATTTACTTGGTTTAAGGAAAGTTTTCTGGAAATTTTCCTCAGATTGAGTATAAATTTATTTGGTTTGACAAAAAATTTTCTTTGTTCGTGTAAAAATTTACTTGTATTGGGGAAACCAAATCGGACAATTTTCCTCAGTTGAGTGTATATTTACTTAGTTTGAGTAAAACATTTACAGGTTTATGTTTGACATTTGCAAAGTATAACGCTATACGCTCAAGCAAAATTTGGAAATATTAAAAACTTACTTCCAAAGTAGTTAGTCTTTAACGCAAACTGTAAGAAATTTACGTGGAAAATTTTCGAAAAGAGATCGGCCTTCAGCACAGCCTTCATGAAGCCCATTTTAATCTCGGTGGCTATATGGGGTACAGAGAACCCACGCGTGCCTATTGAGAAGCCAATGCTTCCACAACGAGTGTCTGTTTGGTGTGGATTTTGGACTTTACTGAAAAATTGGGTTGATCGGATGAGGTACTACCGAGCCAGTCACTGAGTGATATTGTGTTCCATTATTAAATGTCAAAGTTCAAACTTTCCAATAAAACCAGAAATTCCGAAATTACGGGGTTCTGACAATAAATTCTGAAAGAGGAGAATAAAAAAATATACGTATGTCGGCGTTTTGACAGATCACATTGGAATTTCATTTTATAGACGACTAAAGTTTCCCAACTCTGGCCTCTTCTTGCAGCATATCGGTGCATAAAACTATGTTTTCCTTACATCTGAGGCATAGGGTATGTTCAGCAACTTTGTAGATAATGATATGGCGAATATTTTTGTAGAACACATTAACCCTGTAACTACCCCTCATAACGGCATTTTATGGCTTTATTTTAACAATTTGTAAAAAACACCCCGAAAAGGGGGAAGGGCCCAAAACTTAACACAAACGCCAAAAATCAATCAAATGCCAGATTGCCCATTAAGGGTTAATTTAGTTATTCTTCAGTAGGGGTGGGCTATAGTTCACGACTTTCAGATTTTGATATGCTAGAACCCCCGATTTTTTGAGGTCCGGAAATAATATTCATAAGCCAAAAAATGGGGGTGGTGGGGTGAGTGTAAGTGGGCGCTGAATGTAAGACCGATCCCCATTAATTTTCCCTCTCCAACATTTATTTCGAACACACCTACCCTCTATCCCCACTCGTTAATGGGGCTCCATACAAAAAATATTTAGTTAGAGGGTTAATATGTTCTACAAAAATATTCGCCATATCAAAGTTGCTGAACATACCTTATGCCTCAGATGTAAAGAAAACATAGTTTTATACACCGGTATGCTGCAAGAAGAGGCCAGAGTTGGGAAACATTAATCCTCTATAAAATAGAATTCCGAGGTGATCTAAAAGAACGCCGACGCACGTATATTTTTTTTTTTGGTCTCCTCTTTCAGAATCCATTGTCAGAGTCCCGTTATTTTTTTCCGTGTTGCACTGTGTAATTGGTACTTTTTATAGCCGATCTAATTTAAAATTTTACAAATTTTTAATCTGTGGCATACTTTTTCTGAGAGTAGTTTTCTAAGTGAATCAGATTTTGTAATTTTTATAAATATATTTTGTCGTTTATCTAAAAATTGTTTGTCTTGCCTTCTTTGGAAGATCTTAACCTGTGTTGGCCTGTGACGAACTATGGTCCACATCAACAATATTTTAGTCCTTGATGACAACATGTAATAATTAATTATTTTAGTTGAATATAAAAGTAAATGAAGAATGGTTAAACTCAAAAGTAGCTTACCTTACGATACACTTCACCACACGATGTTAATGAAAATATTTTAATTTTTCTTAAATTTAAATTTTGGCGATTTTTGGCTAAATTGAGAAGTTGAACCCCATCAGATCGTGCGTTCAAACTAACTGATTTTAGTTTCGAAAGCCTCGTTTGAATCATAATTCAATTCAGATTTCAAACTTCAAATAGCGACCGATTTATTAAAATTAAAAATTACGTTTGGTCTTTTTGGTCTTCCTTGGAAATGAAAATAAGGTCAATTGAAACACTTAGAAAACACTTTAATTCTAATTCTATTCACAGACAATTTTGAAAAGTAAAAAAAAATAATTTTCTTATTTTGATTTCTGTGAACTTTTGCTCTTGCAGACATTGCAGTAAGGGTTTGGGTTGCCATCGCGTTTAAAGTTTATTAATTCATTATTTAGTATGTAGTAATGATTTTAAACCAAAAATTATAATTTTGTATTCTAAAAACTTTCCAAATGCATAGCAAAAAATAAGGTTACGTTTTACATAGTTCACAGTGCTTTAGCGGAAGCTAGAGCCATCACTGAATACGAATGTGTTTACTACAGGGTGGCACAGAATGAGCTATATGGTTTGAATTCTTTATAACTATTTTAATTATTATTCTTCCTTTTTTTTCAGCATTTTATGAAGGAGACTTGGGTAATTAATTATAAATCATTACACGATTGAAGAAAGTACAAAAAAAAAATTTATTTTTCACAATTCACAATTTGGTAATGAAGTATGAAGCCCATTTCCTATTAAATGGGTATATCAACAAGTAAAACTGTAGGATTTGGGCTACGGAAAATCCAAGAGTAGTCCATCAGCGACAATCACACCAACTTAAGTGTACTGTTTGGTGCGGTGTATCCTCCGAAATGGTAATTGGCCTATATTTTTTTGAAAATTGCGAAAAGTTATGAAAAATATGCTAAACAGAGCACGTATATGCGAAGCAGAAAATTGACATCACTTACAGGATATAATTTCTCAAAAATTTCCCCAAATATATACAATAATATTATAATAATCGCATAAATAACAAAGTTATAAACCATTTAAGGAACCACTTACAGGATATAATTTCTCAAAAATTTCCCCAAATATATACAATAATATTATAATAATCGCATAAATAACAAAGTTATAAACCATTTAAACCAAATAGCTCATTCTGCGCCACCCTGTACATAACATCTGCCAATAACTTTTGATAAAGGATACTTTTTAATTATTCCACATTACTGCATTCCACCTTTTCAGTCAGCACTCAGTCTTACCTTCCAACGCCTTCTTTCCAGTGTAGAAAATAAAACACCTATTGTTAATTAATGATACATAGAATTTTTTTCATTATCCTTTTATTTCACATCATATTCAAGTATAGATAGTAAAGTATTTGTTAAACTCTGATGTTATGTTTTTCATCCTCCTCTTCTGCACATATTTCAATTATAGTATTTAAAATCGTGTTATGCTCTGCGACACTACAAATAATAAACATTGTCCAGATACATGGGGGAGGGAATGACCCTCACTCCAATAATTCATAATTACTTGTGTCTTAAACAATGTAAATATCAGTTTTTTCATATTAATTTAAGTAATTTATTATTATGTTTTATACTCAATACGTTTTTGGTTGGTTGTTTGTGTTTAAAGTAGTTTCTAAAGTAAATGACTAATTTTTAGTATTGACTAGATTTTTTCTTGCTTTTTGGGATTTTCTTGTTTACCATTTTGGTATAAATTTTTGGGGGAAGGGGTTTTAAATTTTTTTGTAGATTTAAAATTCGTCGTCTCCTCGTCTCGTTATGTACAAAGTAAAATGGTAAAATTCATCTTCTTATTTTTTCTTGGCTACATTTAAACGACATTTAGTTAATAATAATAGTTCTGGGTTTGTTGGTTTATTTCTTTTTGGTTTGTTTACGTTTATATTAATTAATAGTTTTTTTGTTTAATATAGAAAATTTATTTAACAAAATATAATTGCACATTTATTACACAAAAGGAAGTATTACAGCGTTTTCCGATGACTATTTACAATTAAATTACAATTACAAAAGTAGTCGAGTTCACGAGGATGTGTTGTGACACTGATGACATGGCTGATAAATGTGGTAAATTTGCCGATGTGGTTAAGAGGAAGCTGACAAAGAAAAACAGTCGTTTGTGGCAAACGAAAAGTTAAAAAAAAAAGAAATTCGTTTGTCGCAAACGATGTTTATGGCATTAACCGTTTTTGACAAACGGTTAGCGTGTTTACCACAAACGATTTATGTTTATCACAAACGTTTGTTGCAAACTGTTATTTTGTTTGATTATCCAAAGCTAAGAAAGGTTTTTGACAAACGGTTAGTGTGTTTACCGCAAACGATTTATGTTTATCACAAACCCAGAAAAACGTTTGTTGCAAACTGTTATTTTTGTTTGATTTTCCCAATCAAAAAACTACGTTTACCATAAACGTTTTTATTTGCTGGAAATGTTTCATGGTGAAAGTAGAACGTTTGAGACAAATAAACTTTGTTTATAACAAACGAACTGCCATTTTTTGTCCATATTACCAACTTACCACTTGCCAATGCCAGTGCTAACATTTTTAAGAATCAATTGGCAAATAATATATATATTTCAAATCGTGTTTACACTCGTTACTACATAGTTTCTTCTTCGTTTTATTCTTCTTCTGCTAAGAACTCAGGAAGGGAATCATTAAGAATCGATCGTATATTTAGGAACTTAGATGCGCTCTGTAAGTGATTTTGCAAAGTGTTTCTTTTCAAGGAATTTCATAACATTCAATTAACAATTATTTGATAAATTCATAGCGTATTAATAAAAAAATATTACAGTACAAATAAATTAACTAAACTCTTATCCAGGAAAGGACAGGGGAAAGAGGGTTTCATTGGACTAAATCTTATTTTTTCTGGGTCAGGGGATTAAGGGAAAGTTAGTTTACATATTTACACACCGTCTTCTAGTCTTCTCTAGTAGTTCTTCTCCGTCACTCCATCTTACCAGTGCTTGCTCTCCGTACCTACAGCCGCCGCGTGCTCTTCCTGGGGATTCTCGTAACACTATAGGACTGCTGAGCCGCACCAAAGCACCTGACCTCAATATGGCCGCCAAACGCTGCCGTTGTCGCCTGGGTTGTGGTGGCCGCGGTGGGCGGCCAAAGCGGTCAACTGCCGATTGGTGTTGCCATCCTCGATGTTCCGCACCGAAGCGCCACAGTTGCCGATCAGAGTCAGATCACCGGGGTGGCTGACACCGCCGCCGGACATGATGTTGTGCTGCTGCCTGACGCCCACATTGCTGATGTGATCCATGACACTCTGCAGCTCACCGTGTACCGTGGAGTTGGGCGAGGTGTGCGAGGGTAGGGAATGAGAGTGGAAACCGTGCGACTGATTGGCGGCCGTGTACAGCTGGGAATACAACAAACTAGCCGGCAGTACGGGATACAAAGAGCCGTTGCAACCTGCCCCCGCAGCCCCTCCATGACCACCGCCCACTCCCACTCCGGAGCCGGTGGTGGTGCCATAACCGGCCGGATTTTGGCTTTGATTGACGAGGTTGGTGAAGTTGGGGTTGGCACCCACCAACGAGTTGTTGGCGGAACCATTTGAGTTGCTGTTCGCACCACCATTGGTGGCCGCATTGCCATTTGCCCCACCCAAATTGGGGGTGTTTGTGGACAAGAGATCCTCCTGGACCGGCGACTCGGCCTGCGACGAATCACTTAGACTGCGCGGACCATTCTGGCTGGAGTGTACATTGTAATCGTTGTTGGAATTGTGATAACGTGGCACCAGAATCGAGTTGGCGCCCGCACCGGCCGCACCATTCACCGTCGACGAAATAGCCGTTTGGCCCGTGGTGCCCAGCAGACTGTGATGCGTCATCTGACCGGTTGTGGAGCCCACCAGACTGCTCAAATGTTGATCCAAATCCGAAGCCGTGGAATCGGGTAACACTGCAAGAAAATTATACAAGTGGTTGGATTTTCGATTTTTTTCGCATCAGTTTCGTAGCACTTACTTGGCACGCAATCTCTGTTGGAGGCTCCGGTGAAATCTTGATTGTTCGCCTGTTCATTGGACGAACATGAAAAGCCCAGCGCCGGATTGTTGAACTGCGCCGATGTCGGTGTTGTGCACGACGACAGACCGCTGCCGGCCAAATAGGGTGAGTATGCAGTGGCGGATCCATAGCCCCAGTGGGTGTTGCTGGCACCTAAACCAAATTGTGACATATCTACACGTGTTAAAGGTTTTGTGTCTTTTCAGTTTGGTGGTTGTTTAGTAGTGAAAATGATGATTCTATTTTCTGGTTACACAACACAAAAGAAAAGTTCAAAGAAAACATGCACATGCCAACCGAAAATTAAGTATCGAAAAGAAAAAGTATGCCACTGTATACAAAAGACGAACACAAATGGTGAAGTATCGTCAACAAAAAAAATTTTTAAAATAAGTCATTCCATTAAATTCTATTTAAATTCATACATCATCCCTGTTCTTTTCATATTTTTTTTGGTTATTACCCTCCCTACAAAAAAAAAACATTTGGATTTCTATGTTTTTTGAAACGTTTTCCCTTTCATCGATCAGTTAAAGAACATTGTGGTGCCTGCTGTTTCCACAACTTCCACCTGAGAATACATCAACGTCAGAGAGACAGAGCCAAGGTTGTGGAAAATGCAAAGCCCGTCGCATATGTAATTACTGAAACCGGCTCCATCTTAGACATAGATTTTTACATAACATTTAAATGAATAGTTTTCAAAAAATATCGTTTAATATACGTATGTATGTTATGTTGGGTTGAAAAGGCAAAATTGACGCCTTTTGTACAATATCAATCCACACGAGGCGAATGCATTATTTGCAGAAAGTCATATGGCGATATCAAAAAAAATATTACAATTCATAGTTGTTAAATTCGATTTTTATACCCTACACCACTTCGTGGGCTAGGGTATTATAAGTTAGTTTCGCCCCAAATGTTTGTAACACCAAGAAATAATCGAGCTAGACCCACCTTTAAGTATACCGATCGGCTTAGAATCACCAGCTGAGTCGATTTAACGATGTCTGTCTGTCCGTCTGTCCGGCTGCTGTCCATCTAAGCTTGTTCGCACTCTACAGGTCGCAATTGTTGTCCGATTGTCATGAAACTTGGCAGAAGTTATTTTTCTGGTATTGAATTTGGAGGAAATCGGTTCAGATTTAGATATAGCCCCCATACAAATGTCGCTCCCGATTTGACTTTTTCCGCCCTATAAAGCACATATAGTACCCGATTTTCTTTAAATTTGGCACAACATCTTATAATCCAACTAGAAACACCTATGCAAAAATTGGGTAAGATCGGTTCAGATTTAGATATAGCCCCCATACAAATGTCGCTCCCTATTTCACTTTTTCCGTTTTAGAAACAACATATTGTATCCGATTTTCTTTAAAATTGGCACAGCATCTTATAATCCAACTAGAAACACGTATGAAAAATTGGGTAAGATCAGTTCAGAGTTATATATAGCCCCCATACAAATGTCGCTCCCGATTTGACATTTTCCGCTCTAGAATCGACATATTGCACCCGATTTTCTTTAAATTTTGCAGAACATATTATAATCCAACTAGAAATAAGTATGCAAAAATTGGGTAAGATCGGTTCAGATTTAGATATAGCCCCCATACAAATGTCGCTCCCGATTTCACTTTTTCCGCTCTAGAAACCACATCTTGCACCCGATTTTCTTTAAATTTGGCACAACATCTTATAATCTAACTAGAAACACCTATGCTGAAAGTGGGTATGATCGGTATAGATTTAGATATAGACCACATACAAATGTCGCTCCCGATTTGACGTTTTCCGCTCTAAAATCCACATATTGTACCTGTTTTTCTTTAAAATTGGCACAACATATTATAATCCAACCTATGGTGAAAGTGGGTAAGATCGGTTCAGATTTAGAAATCGCCCTCATACAAATGTTGCTCCCGAATGTTTAACCAATTTGGCCAAACTTTACATATTATATTTCACCAATAAACATACATGGTGAAAGCGGGTCACATCGTTCCAGGTTTCAATATACCCCTATACAAATATCCTTTCAGATTTAACATTGTTTGTCAAGCACATACATTTACAGGATGCAAAAATCCTTCCTGATTTCACTTTTTTACCAAATTGAATTGTAATGAGATAGAAAGTCCGTCCGTCTTTAGCATTTCCTTACTTGTTTGGGAGATGTCCATACTTTGGTATAACACAAATGGGGTCCCATTCTGATCTATTACAGCTCTAGAAACTACATCTTACATCGGATCTTCATCAAATTTTGCAGATCATGGTATTTTTCAACCAGGAATACCTACAGTGAATGAGAAATATATAGGCCCATGTTTTGGACCAGGCCCAAAATGTAGTTATAGGCCCCCTTTTGAAATGTCGGTCCGATTCATGATATTACTACTGCATAATTTTTATTTGTCTATCGGATAATTGGATCAATTACCATATTATTAACCATATTCGTTAAATATGACTAAAGATTAATTTATAGTATAATTTATATGAACTACATAAAATTGCTCCCATGAAATAAATGGGTTTAGTAATCAAAGCGAGGTACAAACGCAGGGAGTAGTGTTGGGTATTATATTTTTGATATAATAAAGTTCCAGAATTAACTTTTGAATGATAA
The DNA here is from genome assembly GCA_947397865.1 of Polietes domitor. Lineage (NCBI taxonomy): Eukaryota > Metazoa > Arthropoda > Insecta > Diptera > Muscidae > Polietes > Polietes domitor. The sequence continues at coordinate 22,144,331 of OX377620.1, read as the reverse complement.
AATATGACAGAATTTCCAAATGATTGCAAATTTTTGAAAATCTGCAACTAAAGGGTGATTTTTTAAAAGCTATAGGAAAGTTTAAAAAAAACACATAAATTCAGAAAAATGCATGAAATCTTTATTTGAATCGATCCATATAATATAATGTTTGGAGATTATTTCATGTAAATATTGACCTTGACTGCGCCTCAAATGGCCCATCCGCTTAGCCCAATTTTGGCCTTTCCACGTTTTTGAGTAGCAGAGGCCCAATTGCTGCGAACGGCGACGAATCGATAATTGATGGTCATCATTAACACTGGCCGATACAGCTGCGATATTTTCTACAGTTCGCACTCTACGTAAGCGTGTTGGTGGTTTAATGTCCAACAATGTAAATTTGGTGCGAAATTTAGTCACAATAGCTTGAATAGCCGCTTCAGTGGGTCGATTAAACTTTGTAAGACGATTCACGGTTAAATTATAGACCAAACTGAAGATGTTTGACAGTGAATCAAAACACGAAACGTGTGTCAGCTCTTTAAACCAGTGTTGCCAAAAACATAATAGCTAAAAAATCACCCTTTATAACACGTATTCATTCAAAATTGAAATATTTTCATACAAGCTGCGGCAAAAATAGAAGGAATTGAGCTAGGACGTTGAAATTTCGCCCACATCCCTTATATCGTCCAATTAAATCGGCCCACAACCACGCCTACCTCCCATATAAGTTAAAATGAAAAAACATCATAAATTTCTTATTTTAATATATATGTTAATACAAATCTTTATCAATGATTTCATTTGAGCACACAATAATTGTCAAGGTCACGCCCAGCACCCAAACAAAGCAATTATTTTTTTACGATTTTCGAAATTTTTGATAAAAAATATTTTATTTTTTAATCGATGACATACGGCTATTATAGCTTTACACTTAACTTAAGATTCATATCGAATATTTACATGCGATCGCATGCCATACAACCTTACATCCCTAATGTATGCTTTAAATAAATTTTCCTAAATACATTAACAAAGAACAACGAAGAAAGTATTGCTTCATTTTTGGCTTAGAAGGTTTTAGCATTTTAGTAATTAAATCGATGTATGCCTTATATTTACTTTTTGAATTCACTTTAAGTGTTATGTCGAGATATATGGTATAAACATACTGGGAACATCGTCCATATTAATTAAAAGTTTATAGTTATTTATGAAATTATTTTTTTGCAATATTTTTAATTGTTTTGGTTTGGTTATATTAAAAAATGTAATATATTCCTGTGATATTACTAGACAGCGGAATATATGCAAGTGCATATTTTGATTGGATGGTTGTATCGAAATGATAATGCCAAAAAAATGTTTCTCATCAACAATTTATTCGAAATATATGAACAATTTTGCATATTTTATGCGGTATATTTATATACTAATGTATTATAACGTATTACTAGATTAGATATGATGGTTTATAATCTTTAAATCGGTCTTCTAAAAATATATCAAATAAAAGATATGACGATCTTCCACGAAATGAGATATATCGTCCCAATGCGATCTGAAGGACAATTTTAAAATTGTTTTCCTTTCGGAACATTTGCATACCTCCATTTCAATATATAATTTAAAACAGGTTCGTGATGTTTCATGTCAATTAATCCTTAAGCGTGTATATTTTCCAGTCCAACGACTACAAGTCTGACCAGAAAGATATATTTCAGCTCTAAAAATTATGTCTTTCACGTGTAATTTTTTATGTTGCACTTTTGTTCAAAGTTGTTTTCTGTATTAATTTTATTCTTGACTTAGATTAACTCATTGGTCGTATTTATTATTGGACTTTAGATTGATTTTTTGTGGGTTTTCAAAGTAATAGATAAAAACTCCCATTTCTGGGAAACATTATGTAAATGGTGAAAAATAAATGATCAAATGATGCCGAAATGATGAACATCGGCCGAAAATGACGTCACTGTCTCCATTTTTTGTGAAATAATTTAAAACAGGAGATGGATTTTCAGACCCAAAATTTTCAAACTCGTTGTCACTATGTAAAAACAAACTATAAACGTCCAATAATTCGACAAGAATCAAAATTTATATTTAAAATTGCATTCAAGGGACTATTAATTCAGAAAATAATTGGATCGCGACCCCGCCTAATATACATTATGTTCAGTTTATATGAGGTTTTATCACTTATTTAAAGCGATATTAAGATTTGTTTGTACTGGATCTTGGGTATATATAGTTTTCAAAGAGATCTGAGAAATTCGTAAAGTTTGTATTGTTGGGTGTCTTTCTTGTTAATTAAAATCGGCATTTTAATATTATGTAGTTAGCCACGAAGTTAAAACATACATTAAGTTTTGCGATTTTAAACTCATACTACATATTTTGTGCATATGCAATATTTTTTTTTGCATATTCACTACAAATGTTATTGCATATATTTTGCATAAAAAATGCATATTTTAGATATGCACTCCGAATTCGATTTGCGGCATTAAAGTTCGTCTAAATACCAAATTTGAGTTCAATCGGATTATAATTGAGTTTTGCATAAAAATCTGTTGTCTAGATATTACTGAACTTCTACGAAAATATACAGCCTCCTTGGAATGTAATCTATTGTGGGGGGTATATAAGGTTATTTATTTAAAGATTCTAAAATCGCTAAGCAGGGAGTAAAAAGTGTTTAGCATCGCTTTACTCAAATTATGAGAACCATTTTATAGAAATAAACGACAGAAAAAATTTGTTTGAAAAGGACATTTTTATATATGTATTTATTAAAAACAAGCTATATTTGAAGAAAAAAAATATTTTTCTTTTATATTACAGATTTTCACCTTTTTCAGTTTTTGAAAATTGAAAAAATTTAATTTCTTTTATTTTTTGACTTTGTCGAACTGTTTCTAACACATTTTTAGAAATTTTGCACTCAATTTTTTATTAGAAATTTTGGTTTCGTGTAAAACCATAATCTAATATCAAGCTATAGTGGATTCCATGTACAGTAGAGCGTACCAGGTTACAAGTAAAAAAAAAAAGTTCGCCGTACACCTTCGAATATGAAGTATTATTGAAAGGTAGTTTCAAAAAAATTTTTTTTATTTTTTTATGCCGAACGTAGGGGTCGCGCTTTTACATTTTTCTATATAACTTCTGCATTTATAAACGGATTTTAAAGTGTGATACATCGATGTTTTTGTCCGATTTTTTTGTCTTTGAAGTCATTGAGCTCAAACATGATTCATGATTTTATGCGAGCTTTAATTTTCGATTATTAGAGTGGTACATTAGGGTAGTAGCAACTGAGAAATGATGGGTAAGTACCAGAAGGGGGTGCTTGAGCTCAATGACTTCAAAGACAAAAAAATCGGCCTCGTCGAGACAAAAACATCGATGTATCACACTTTAAAATCCGTTTATAAATACAAGTTATATAGAAAAATGTAAAAGCGCGACCCCTACGTTCGGCATAAAAAAATAAAAATTTTTTTTTTGAAACTACCTTTCAATAATACTTCATATTCGAAGGTGTACGGCGAACTTTTTTTTTGAGGTACGCCCTAATGTACAGGTATAGAAGTTATGAAGGATTTAGCATTACCTACGATAGAGACAATTGTGACTAAAGGGGCGTGGCTAAAGCGTAAATAATATTATAAAAAACATTTTGAAATATCAAGTTGCAAATGATTTGGATGTATGTCGTTATGGATGTTATGTCGGTTTGTTCTAATCAAAGTTTATGCCACTTTGTGATGAAGGTTGATTGTTTGGGAAAAATATTGTCATGTGCAAAGTTTGAATTGATTCCTTAGATCATTTCGAGAGTTACCGTGTGCACCAGGCAGACAGGCGGACGGACATGGCTCAAACAACTTAAAAAGTTGTGAAACGGATTTGGTCCAAACATGCGTTACACTTTTTTTCTGTCCCAAATGATATATACCCTTCTACTCTGTAGGAGGGATGAAGCTGGAATCTGTAAATTCGATGTCTACATCCCAGAAAATACGTTTTTTGCACAACATTGCCAACATTTCAATAAAACGTTATCGACTTTACAATCTTATTTATATATTTTGGCATTGATGGTTACGTGCTTATTTGAACATTCATAGTGCTCAATTTTTAATAACAGGAAAATTTGAAAACTTTTTAATCGTAGCAATTAACAATCCTCCTCAGATTAAACTGCAGAATAATGTTATTAATAATTACTCTTAAAATTATGGAGAAAATCGGGTTATTCGTTCTCCTGAAAAGTTTTGTTTTTGTTCATAGCCACTTTTGAATATAAACCCTCGATATACTTCTTTGTTTTCGCCGGAAACAGTGTATCGTTCAGAGAAAATAAAATTTGAACGGGACATCCTATTACATTATTTTCATCTAACACAAATCAAACATTTACATTAGAATACATTCCATGCAAACAGACATATATGAAAACAAAATTACCCGAACGTGTTGCTATAAAATTTATTAAATGCATATTTGCAACAACAAAAAAAGAAATGCCAATAAATTTTGACGGACACCGAGAAAAAAACCTGAACAAATTATTTGCATAAAGTCAATAACAGGGTTAGGGTCGTTAGAATGACCCTACACAAATATACATACATATACATGTATGTATGTATACCGTGACGCACACATGATCATATATATGTATAGATGGATATGTATATAGTATGTGTGTGAGAGAATGAGTGTGTGTTTTGTTATATTTATAGATGACCGTCGACGGAGACCGTCAATAAAATAAATGTGGGCCGCTAATTATGCCAATATGGTGTGTCCATGCGTACAGGGACATGGACATGCACATATATGTATGTGTACGAGTGTTGCTGTATATGAGTGTGTGTTTCTGTGTGTTGGTATAATTTTAGTGTAAATGAATGACAACCATTATGCGGGTTTTTTGGCTACTGATTGGATGCAGAAGGGACGTTAAGCTCGAACATAAACATAAACACAAACAACAGCAAAACATCACAAAATATAGAAAATTGTTTTTTTTTTTTTTGATGCGCTATGAAAATCAACATGGCATGGAATGCTGCTGCTGCATTGTGCCTCTGTCCAGCGGAAAACTACAATGGAATGGTTTTGTGTTCAGCGGAAACTAATTGCTCGCCGAGGAGGGCTACTTTGGGTGTAGTTGCACTGGATTTGGGCTGGATTTTGAACAGTGTAAAATCCCTGTGTGTTTATTTTAAACATTTTTCAAATCAGCTACAACAACAACACAATGAACAAATTTGTGTGTAAGCTATGTATTTATTAGATTTATAGGGATATTTTTGATAGGTTATTTCGATATATCCAGGATAGAATTTTTGAATGCATATACTTTGGTGTACCGATTATTCCCTTTTAAGACGAACAATTTTTGGTAAAAATTAATTTTTGTTATATGAAAAAATCGACGATAAAATATGACAAGGTGGTCAAATTTGTGACGCCACCAATCGGAAAGGGATTTATAAAGGGTGATTTTTTAGCTATTATCTTTTGGGCAGAACTGGTTTAAACAGCTGACGCACGTTTCGTGTTTTATTTCACTGTCAAACATCTTCAGTTTGGTCTATAATTTAACCATGAATCGTCTTACAAACGAACAACGCTTGCAAATTATTGAATTTTATTATCAAAATGCGTGCTCTGTTAAGAAAGTTCATCGCGCGCTTCCATTTTATGGTCAGTTTAATCGAGCCACTGAAGCTGCTATTCGGGCTATTGTGACAAAATTGCGCAACAAATTTACGTTGTTGGACATTAAACCACCAACACGCGTAGAGTGCGAACTGAAGAAAATATCGCAGCTGTATCGGCCAATGTTAATGATGGCCATCAATTATCGATTCGTCGCCGTTCGCAGCAATTGGGCCTCTGTTACTCAAAAACGTGGAAATGCCAAAATACCATTTGAGGCGCAGTCAAGGTCAACATTTGCATGAAATAATCTTCAAACATTAAATTATATGGACCGTACTATCGATTCAAATAAAGATTTCATGCATTTTTCTGATTTTTTTTTATAAATTTCTACTATTGTTTTAAAAAATCACCCTTTATATGTCACTACAAATTGTAGTTAGAAGAACTTTGTACTCAATTTTTCATTTGGTGATCCTTTTTACACGACTTTTATTTTCCAATGTATATAGATGTTTAAAAAGAGGCGATGTGGATATCAAATGAAAGAGAACAATATCTGATAAAAATACTTTAAATGTGATGTTTCTATCTGTATTAGATAAGTATTAGCAACAATTTAAAATTTGCCCCTTTATTTATTAAATTTATTCTTTTTTTACTATTTAAGGGGGACAATTTGAAGTGGTTGTTAATGCTAAACTAATGCAGACAGAGGCATAAAATTTTTAGTGTTTTTAACTGATATTTTCCTCTTTAATTTCTATCGATATCGTCTGAGTATGTCTCTCCAAAGTATGTAAATAAATTATTAAGACAAACATATCCTTTGGAAATTAAATTCCTGTAAAAAGGTGAAAATTGATCTATTTGGGAAGGCGAAAATCATATTGAAATTAAAATTTCAAATATTTCATTATTATTTTTTGTAATTAAAAATGTTTGATTATTCTTCTAGTTGTTTTGCATTTCTTCGAGTACAAAAACACTGTCTTTGCTATTCGAAGTGATACACTTTTGAGAAAAATTAGGAAATATTTCAAAAAATTCTTTTTATTTTTTAATATACTTATACTCACGTCCTATATGAATTACAAGCCTCAAAACTCTATAGATTCATAACTCATCAAAAAGTATAACAATTTTTATTTAAAATTAAAAAATCAGTTAGGTTAACTGACTTTTGATGGCAGTTTTTTCTAAGAATATTTATACCAAATTTGGTCATAGTTGGACATTAAATTGGGTCGTGGCTTATAAAGAGTGATTTTTTTGAGGTTAGGATTTTCATGCATTAGTATTTGACAGATCACGTGGGATTTCAGACATGGTGTCAAAGAGAAAGATGCTCAGTATGCTTTGACATTTCATCATGAATCGTCTTACAAACGAACAACGCTTGCAAATTATTGAATTTTATTATCAAAATGCGTGCTCTGTTAAGAAAGTTCATTGCGCGCTTCCATTTTATGGTCAGTTTAATCGACCCACTGAAGCGGCTATTCGGGCTATTGTGACTAAATTTCGCACCAAATTTACATTGTTGGACATTAAACCACCAACACGCTTACGTAGAGTGCGAACTGAAGAAAATATCGCAGCTGTATCGGCCAGTGTTAATGATGACCACCAATTTTCGATTCGTCGCCGTTCGCACCAATTGGGTCTCTGTTACTCAAAAACGTGGAAATGCCAAAATTGGACTAAGCGGATGGACCACCTAAGACGCAGCCGCGGTCAACATTTAAATGAAATTATCTTCAAAAAGTAAATGTCATGGACCAATATAACGTTTCAAATAAAGAACCGATGAGATTTTGCAAATTTTATGCGTTTTTTTTTTTTAAAAAGTTATCAAGCTCTTAAAAAATCACCCTTTACAATTCGGTATTTCGTCACTAAATCAAGCCGTTTTTGAAGTAAATACCCGTGAAAACACCTATAAAAATCACATTTTTACAGTGTATTTTTTTTTGTGTTGCACTTTTATCCTAATTATTATTCTGAATTGAAATCACTTCTATTATTGTCTCAAAAAAATTGTTTGGTAGAATAATTAGTATTTTTTTGGGTTCTCTCAAGTCAAAAATCATGGGTGATTTATGAGAACAAAGGAAAGTCCCTTTCCTCCGGTTCTTTTATTTTTAAAACCATTTTCCGAACTGAACAAATATTTTTCCGCGTAACTAGAACAACAATTATGGCCACATTCTTTACTGGGTATTAATGGTTGCACATGCCATGGCGAATTTCCGCCATCATCAGCGAATTTCAACACAACATTTTGTTTCGACGGCATATTTTATTCACACTCGTTTGTGTAAAAGTTGCTGGTTTTGTGTAAATTTTATATTTTTACTAACATATCATAAAATGTACGTCATCATACACATGCAGGACTGCTGCACACATATGAACGCATTCATAATACATGAGTAGTATACTGGGAAACATTTCCATGGGTATGCATGTACATTAGAGTGTCTCAAAACAAAGTTTCTTTGGTAACTGTATCTAAATGAACTATGCTTTATTTTAGAATAATGATAGGAATGATTCCAGCAATTTGTCGTCTAGAACAATTTTAAAAAATGATCTCCAAATCACAGTTTTACGTTCCCTTCTTAGGCAGGTCAACTAACCCATGTCTGGTTATGTCATACTAAAAATATCAGATGAGTAACATAATAAAAATTCTGCAATATCAACTACCAATATCAACTATATCCCTTTGTAATGGAAGCACTCTAATGTATAATGAATATATATGCACTTACATACACGTAAGCAGGTACACATGCACATATACATACATATATAATAATTAGGCTTAATTAATAGACCATTCGGAAATTATTAATTAGTTTTTATAGGCGCGGTACCAGTTTAAATGGTGAATATTGATTTTGTGGTGGCTTTATTAATGCTATTGGCTTAAACATTTTCTACCTCCTTTAATTATGTGGCTTTGATGTTACCAACAATGCAGCGGCTCCACAGCTCCACACAAGGACCTACAAACACACACGAGTGGTGTAAACATCCCCGTGTGAGTGAGTGTTGTGTATGGGTTAGTGTTGAGTCAGAGTTTGTTAAATATTATAAAGTTTTTTTCTTCTCGTTGTTGTTCTCATTGACATGTTGTTGTTATTGTTATTTTATAACCAAATATGCTGTAAATTTTATGAGGAATGTGTGCGAGTGTATGTGTGTCCTCATACTTGTATCGATGTCATTTAATATTGTGAAATTAATAAAATATTTGTTTGTGGACGTGAGTTTGTAGTAGGATTAACTCATTTGTGTATATTTATATATGACATGTGGGTAGTCCACATTCATATATATATGTATATATATATAGCCGGTAATTAAGTCGTGCCGGTCTAGCTTAATGCAATATTTAAATAAATAATAAACAACTATTTTGATTTCGAATTTTGTGTGATTGTGGAGCGATAAACAAATCACAGAATATCACAACGCGTTTGAGGGTTGGTTTATTTATTTTTGATTGAAATGTTCAAGGAGCACAACAAATGAACTTGGTGAGGTAGTTACGATTGAGAACAGGGTAGTCCACCACACAAAATAACGATTGGATATATTGGACTGATTTAGCTGATGAGACTTCAGCTTTGAAGACCAAATTGAGATTTTTTCAATTTGATCTTCAAAGCTGAAGACTGATTTATTCATACAGCACACTAAAGGAGTCCCATTTATTTAGTCCATCCGGCCATTGGCAGAGGATGATCTGAAATTTTTAAATTTTCGATGTGTCAGATAGTGAATTTTTTTAATTTTAGATAATTTTGTAAGATCTCCAAGTTTACAAAATTTAGAGCAATTGACGACGTAGTTATAAAAACAAAGTAGCTTACTAAATGTATTTTTTAATTAACTGCACAAGTAGTACGACGACATTATTAAATCTGCACAAACATTGTCAAAGTTGAAAAGTGTTGAAAAAATTAAATAAAAATATTTCTCAAGTTTTCATAAATAAAGTAAATAACACTCGAAACGTCTACGTTTCTTCCTTTTTTAAATCCGGTGATGTTTTGAAAATCAGTTTATAATCAAATAAGGAGCGAAGGTACGCCAAAGAGGGGGTTTACCCTTAAACCAAGATGTTGGACAAACAAATTCATTAATTTCTACTTCATTTATACACCCTCAACCATAGGATGGATCTGAGACCCACTAATTGCGTAGGTACATAATATAAGCGGATTTTTCGAAATTCGTCCTTTTAGGGAGGAAAACGGCCGAAAAGGAATAAAATTAGTACCGACTAAATGACTGCAGTTAGAATTATAAAATTTTGTATGTAGACGTGGAATTTTTCGAAATCTCTACTTCTAAGGGAAAACGGGGATAAAAATAGTACCAATCAAACGGCTGTAAGTATAACATTAGTGCCGACTAAATATCATGTTGCATCCCAATAATTATGTAGCTACATAATATAAACGATTTTTTTTGAAATTCCCCCTTTTAAGGGAGAAATATGAAAAAGGGGATAAAAATAGTACCGACTAAATGAATGTAGCTAGATTTATAAAATTTGGTATTAACATTTCCGTGCAGAAGTGCAAAAACGAAATTTTACGAAATATCTACTTTTAAGGGAAAACGGCCGAAAAGGGATAAAAATAGTACAAATCAAACGACTCTAGCAAGAGTAGTGGAATTTGGTTTACACGTAGCTCTGGCTGCATAGATGTGAAAAATATAGATATCTTTAAATATTCGTACTTTATGAAATGGACCACAAAGGGATAAAAATGGTACCAAGCACACACCAACAGCTAGCAGCATGGAATTCGGTATGTACACTAGGGCGTACCTCAAAAAAAAAGTTCGCCGTACACCTTCGAATATGAAGTATTATTGAAACGTAGTTCCAAAAAAATTTTTTATTTTTTTATGCCGAACGTAGGGGTCGCGCTTTTACATTTTTCTATATAACTTCTGCATTTATAAACGGATTTTAAAGTGTGATACATCGGTGTTTTTGTCTCGACGAGGCCGATTTTTTTGTCTTTGAAGTCATTGAGCTCAAGCACCCCCTTCTGGTACTTACCCATCATATCTCAGTTGCTACTACCCTAATGTACCACTCTAATATCAGAAAATTAAAGCTCGCATAAAATCATGAATCATGCTTGAGCTCAATGACTTCAAAGACAAAAAAATCGGCCTCGTCGAGACAAAAACATCGATGTATCACACTTTAAAATCCGTTTATAAATGCAGAAGTTATATAGAAAAATGTAAAAGCGCGACCCCTACGTTCGGCATAAAAAAATAAAAAAAAAATTTTGAAACTACCTTTCAATAATACTTCATATTCGAAGGTGTACGGCGAACTTTTTTTTTTTTACTTGTAACCTGGTACGCTCTAATGTACACCCCACTAATTGTGTGAACACATAATATAAACGGATTTTTCGAAAGTCACCCTTTCAAGGGGAGAAATGGGATAAAATAAGATAGCGACTAAAATACAGCAGTTAAAATTAAAAATTTTAGTATGTACTAATGTACTATGAAGACAAAGGAACAAATGTATTTTTTTTTTTTCGAAATATGTGTATGGCCGAAAGAGGATAAAAATGTACCAATCAAATAGCTGTAACTACAGCAATGAAATTCGGTTTACACATAGCTCTGACTGGCAGATGATGCAAAAAGTATAGACATTTTTCGATGTTCGTACTTTTAGACCCAAAAAGGGATAAAATTTGTACCGACTAAATGGCTGCAGGTAGAGTAATAGACGCGTGTCATAAAATAATTATTCGAAATTTGTACTTTTATGGGATAAAAAAGATAAAGCTGACACCAAGCAAACAGATGTACAGGGTTTTCCAACAAGAGGTGTTATTTTGGTATTCAAAGAAAGATAAATGATGGGATGTTTATTTCATAATAAAGAGGAAGGTATGCCGTTAATAATGAAAAACAACATAAGCCAAATGGCCACCACCACGACCATATCCTTTTCATGAAATTTTCCATAATCGAATCGCAAAGTGGCTGCCCTATGTCCTCGATAGCCTCACGAATTCTATTGTTGGGCTTTTAGCGTAGACCTTATCTTTCACGTGGCCCCAAAGGAAGAAGTCGTAAGGTGCTAAATCACAAGATCTCGGTGGCCTGTTGTGATCTTCTCTTCGAGAGATAACACAGTCCGGAAACTTTTCCCGTAAAAGAGCAATGGTTTCGTTGCTTGTGTGGCACGTAGCTCCGTCTTGTTGAAAGTAAACGTTGTCTAGATCAATACCATCCAACTCCGGCCATAAAAATCATTAATATATCTCGCTAGCGCAATCCATTCACCGTAACTGTTGATCCAACCTCATTTTCGAAAAAGTAAGGTCCAATGACCCCGCCGGACCATAAACCGCACCAAACAGTCAAACGATGGGGATGGAGAGGCTTCTCAACAATAACTGTTGGGTTTTCTGAGCCCCAGATGCGACAATTTTGCTTGTTGACGTAGCCACCGAGGTGGAAATGGGCCTCATCAGTCAAGTTGATTTTTCGATGGAATTCCGGATCATTTTCATTCATGAATTTTAATAATTTCAATGCGTTGTTGAAGCATGTATCGTTTCGTTTTTAATAATGGTGTAGTTTCTATTTGTCAAATGTCAAATAATAAAAGCTACAACAGTGACAGCTACCGAAATACTGGCTGATTCAAAATAACACCTCTTGTTGGAAAACCCTGTAGTAACTGAGTGGAAAGTTGGCTTTGAAAATGAAAGAAATCAGTCCAAAGTTTTTCCATAACAACTAATGGAATTAACGTCATAAAGTTTCTATGTTATATTCATATTTGAATAAACTGAAAAAATGTTTTAATATACTACATGGCAAACATTTTGGTAGTCTTGTCCTATATTCTTAAAACTATTCTTACGCTCTTAAGAATCTTACTTTCAAAAGTGTATAAAGCAGCAGTTTGAAGGCAAAATTTTGAACTTGGTATTCCTACTGGCGTGTTTAAAGTATTCCGATCCAAATTGTCATCCTCACCAGCATATATATATAAATTATTTTGCAAATCTATAAAAAAGATATGTGCAACATGAATGTATTTCCATTGCATTCATTTAGCTGATGATGATGCCACACCATATTTAATAAATTTACACCACCGATGTTTATGACATTAATTTAATGTCCTTTTCCAGAAAACACATAACTCAATTTATTATTGCCGTTTTGTTGTTGGCGATGCTCATTTTGGCGACACAAAAACATCACACATACAAAGCGACAATCAGTGAACACAAATGTATATCTGTATATGAATAAATACATATGCGTATATGTATGTATGAGCATACAAAACTGCAAAAGATAATTTATGAATAAATTATTAACACGAAATAAAAGCTACAGTACAGGGACGGAGCCGCAGAAAATAGTAAGAGAAGAACCTGTCTTAAAGCCATATATTCAAAAAGGAACTAAAGGAAAATCATCATCAGCTCCTTTAACATTTCGAGAGATGTGGAGACTAACAAAAATTATTTTGGCCGGACTTCATGTCCTAGCGAAGAGCTTTTAATTTTTTTATTTCAATATGTGATTTTCAATTAAATATTAAAACACTTTAAGGTAATAACTAAATTAAAAGCTACAAATCATTTGGGACTGGTCAGTCATAATAGCTTGCAACCACTTGCTCTGCTGGTCATTGTGTAAACGTGGATTAAAACATGGTGGTCAATAATAAAAAATGCCATTAAGAAAAAGTCAATAAATAGACAGATGCAAAAAGTGTAACAACAAATGTTAATAATGGGACAAAAGTCTAAAAAAACAATAAATCTTGGTATTCTATGGGAAATGAGCACCTTTCCCAACGGAGAGCGAAGGTGGGTATGGTTCATAAGAAGAATCGAAAGAAAAACATTTGAGTATATGTTTCCAATGACGAAACGAAAATTTATATTCATTGAATAACGTAAGAAGTACGATATTCCTAGATCCGGTGTGCATATCCCTGTGATGTGCACGATATAAATATGTAGTAATTCTCAATCATTTCGTGGGTCATATGGATTAAGTAACTTGAGTGACACTTGCACGTGCACGTTGTTTCACAATTATTATCCATTGAACAGTTTATATTGTGTAAAATTTTAATTTATTTTGTAAAAATATAAAGTTCTTAGAACGAAGCAAAAGAAATTGCATAGAAATTGGGAAAATGCATTAAATTATAAATATATGAAGGTTTGTAAAATATAGAAAACTCACTGAATTTAAAAAAAAAATATTAGAAAATTTTGGAAACTAAAAATTTCATAAAATTTATGAAATTATTTTATAGAAAAAATTTATAGAATTGTTAAAATATATTTAAAGAATTTAGCAAAAATCATAGAATTTTTGAGAATTCAAAGCATTTACGAAAATTCATAGAATCTTTGAAAATTATACACTTTATAAAAATTCTTAAAATTTGTGAAAATTTTTATCTATGACATTTCTTAGAATGTTTTTGTTATTGTCCAGCTTGAGGCCATAAAATGATAAAACCTGGATTGTTTTGGTTTTGTTATTATCTTTTTATTTAAATTTTGCCCAATATTTCGATTCGACTTTGTCGACTTTGGTTACCACCAACTCTTGAAGGAACAAAGTTCGTTGTTTGTTTTATTGAAATTGTAAAACCCCTGAAGATGATCGACAAAGTCGAATCGAAATATAATTCAACAACAGGTCAACAATACACACATACATCATTTCTTAGAATTTATGAAATTTTATATTATGAATTTATAAGAATTCTAAAAATTTATTAAAATCAAACAATTAATGAAAATTCATATAATTCATGAACATTCATGGAATTTATGATAATTCATAAATTTTATGAAAATACATAGAACTTTTAAAAATTCATAACATCTACGAAAAATGAAAGATTTAAGAAATTCCAAAGAATTTATGAAATTTCTTAAAATTTATGAAAAATCATAGAATTTATGATAATTCATTGACTTTAAGAAATTTTATAGAATTTAAGAAAATACATAAAACTTATGAAAGTTCGTAAAATTTACGAAAATTTAGAGAATTTTGCAAAATTCAAAAAATTTACGAAAATTTAGAGAATTTTGCAAAATTCAAAGAATTTACGAAAATTTAGAGAATTTTGCAAAATTCAAAGAATTTACGAAAATTCATAAAATATATGCAAATTCATAGAATTTACGAAAATTTTAAAATTTATCAAAATTGATAAAATCTGTAGCAATTAATTGAATTTATAAAAAAATGTATGTATGAAAATTCATAGAATTCATTAAAATTCGTAAAATTTAAGAATTTGTGAATGTGAAAAAATTATTTCATAGAATTTATTAAAATTCATAACGCTTGATTTTCTTAGAACTTATTCATATAACTTTTGAAAATTCATTGAATTTATGAAAATTCAAAGAATTTATGAAAATTCATAGAATTTATGAAAATTCATAGAATTTATGAAAATTTATAGAATTTATTAAAATTCATAGAATTTATTAAAATTCATAGAATTTATTAAAATTCATAGAATTTATTAAAATTCATAGAATTTATTAAAATTCATAGAATTTATTAAAATTCATAGAATTTATTAAAATTCATAGAATTTATTAAAATTCATAGAATTTATGAAAATTCATAGAATTTATGAAAATTCATAGAATTTATGAAAGTTCATAGAATTTATAAAAAGTCATAGAATTTATAAAAATTCATAGAATTTATGAAAATACATAGAACCTTTGAAAATCCATTGAATTTATGAAAATTCATAGAATTTATGAAAATTCATAGAATTTATGAAAATTCACAGAATTTATGAAAATTCATAGAATTTATGAAAATACATAGAACTTTGGAAAATTCATAGAAATTATGAAAATTCATAGACTTTATGAAAATTCATAGACTTTATGAAAATTCATAGAATTTATGAATATTCATAGAATTTATGAATATTCATAGAATTTATGAAAATTCATAGAATTTATTAAAATTCATAGAATTTATGAAAATACATAGAACTTTGGAAAATTCATTGAATTCATGCATATTCATAGAATTTATGAAAATTCATAGAATTTATGAAAATTCATAGAATTTATTAAAATTCATAGAATTTATAAAAATTCATAGAATTTATTAAAATTCATAGAATTTATGAAAATACGTAGAACTTTGGAAAACTCATTGAATTTATGAAAATTCATAGAATTTATCAATATTCATACAATTTCAGAAAATTCATAAAATTTATGAAAAATCGTAAAATGTATAAAAATTCATATAATTTATTAAAATTGATAAAATTTATTAAAATATGAAATATGTATGATAATTCATAAAAATTATTTAATATCATGCAAATTTATGATAATTCATAAAATTTATGAAAATGCATAACTTTTTTTTAAATTGAAAAATATACGAAATTTCAAAGCATTTACGAAAAAATCATAGAATATATAAAAATTTATAAATTTTTTTATAATTCATAGAATTTACAAAAATTAATAGATCTAGGAAAATTCGAAAAAAATGTGATAATTTAAAAAATATGAAAATACATAGAATTTATAAAAATTCGTAAAGCAATTCATTGAATATACAAACAATGATAGAAATTGTAAAAAATTATTGATCCCATAAAAACTTCAAATTTAAGAAAATCATAAAAATTTAATAAAATTAATGAAAGACCACTGAATTTATGACAATTTAAATTGATGAAAATTAATTTAATTAATTAAAATTCCTATTTGAAAATTCACACAAAAGCAAAAATATATTGTTTGATAAATTAAATATAGTTTAATGTAAAAAATCATGGAATTTATGAAAATTTTAAATCAGATTACAAATGAATATTTTTTGGTGTAGAGAGATTTTTTAATTAGATTTATGTTTCAATTGAACCTTGAATTCTCTCTTAAGCTTTGGCGAAAATGAAGGTTACAAAAATCATAAATTTTTTATACACCAAAATATATTTTTTATTTCGAGATGCGATGGGCTTTTGAGGAGATATTAGTATAACTTCCTTAATCAAATGTTGTACCGAGGCTAAAAGATAGGACTAATTGTGCGTTCGTTAAAAAAGGTAATAAATTTGGATAAATAAGGTCCGAAGATACTAAAAATTGTTATGGTGGGAAAAAGTGAAATCATTAAATTCGAAAAATAATTTTCAGCACAGTTCCCGCACATAGATGTATTGATCAGTTCGTGGATATGGTCCTGGCATGTTTTTCTCATCAACCGTTTCCATAGTCATTTAACTTCAAAAATCAAATAATATACGTGCTTAATAACCCTTCCACAAAAGACATTCTCAATCGTTGTCTTTAATTCATACATCAAAAATATCGGTAGTCCTGCATAAAATACCCTTTAAGCTGGACATCACAAGCTAGCATTCTCGCTATTTTAATTACAATATTGTCGCATAAACTCTAATAAATTCGTTTAAAAATTGTAAATAAAAACTAAACAAATGGAGAGCGAACGAATAAAAAACCAAAACCTCAAATAGCTGGATTTATGGCAAATAATATTACTCATGCGCCAGGGTGGACAATACCTCAACTCCGAGCAAAAAAAGCACAAAAATATAAGTACGAAACAAACACTACATAAATAAACATATAAGTATGTATGTATATACATTATAAATTAACACAAACAAACGTATATATATTATTGTAAAAAAATACCAACTAAAAAACCAACAAACTAATCGTTTTTATGTGGATTTTTATGCGGCTTTCTGAGGTTCGATTTGTGGTGTCTGACAGTGGTATTTGATATGGGATTTTTTCCGCCAGATTTCTATCGCTTTTTTTTCTGCGCTGTTCTACTCGAATACCAAAACCAACCAAACCCAATTGTATGCACTTAGCAGGCATTTAATTCAATTTGTTAATAACGATATTAAAATATGAAAATTAACTTTAAAAGGCATTAACCAACTGAAAAAGGGTGCAATGAAAGCTATACATGCAATTAAATGTAATGTGATTTGTAGTGGTAGTAGTAGTTTTTTTGTTTAGTTTTCCAGTTAATGTTAATTATAATTTTTACTGGATTTTTTTAAATGGAGAGTGGGTATGTTTTTTTTTCAGCGATACTTACTTTGACAGTTGCCTATGGGCGGCATGCGAAAACCAGACAGAGGATCCGTGGAGAAGTGGAACGGTCTTTGGCCAAAGGCAAAATGGAACTGCTGTTGTTGTCCTAAAATTGATAACACTGTGTTTTGAATGCTTTTTTAATTTGCTGTCCTTAATTAAGTTGCAAATGTTAGGGGAGGGTGAGAGGTGTTCATGTGTGCAAAATGGGGGGTAAAGGTTTATAAAAATAATAAAGATCCAAGCAAAAACTCGCATTACCAAGTAATGTGGGGAATAAGGCAGAACCAAAAACCTTCATTACTTATTTTTCGGATCCGTTTCTAATTATTTTTATAAAAGGATTGTAAAAAAATAAGTACTTCCACGCACGCTTACAAAAAGTTGAGAAATAAGTACTTCCACGCACGCTTACAAAAAGTTGAGAAATAAGTACTTCTAAACGAGTTGCAAAATATCAGGAAGATACAAAATAAGTCATTATTGATAACTAGCCAAATAATGTATTATCAACAATGGGCTTAGTAAGTGAGGAAAACAACATTTTTATTAAATTATATATTTTGTATCGACTTGTTAACAATCTGAATATAGAATTTTTTTCTTTAAGCCTGGGTAACTAAGCTGGAATATCAGAAGCACTGATATTCACTGACTAATTTTATTTTTAATTTTTAAAATCTGAAGTTCTATGAAATTTAACTTACCAAGAACTACTTATTTAAACCATTATACGGAAGTAATTATTTCATACTTCAAAATAATGCAGGCCGTAACGAGCTGTCATTTCTAGGTAATGCTAAAAATAATGATGTGTCATTACCAAGTTTTTGCTGGGATGGTGTGGAGTTTTGTATTTTTGTGGAAAATATTTTTAGAAATTAAAAATTTAAAAACTCAGGTGATTCAATCAGAACTATTCTTTTGAAATGCAGTAAGAAAAGTCGCAATGCACGTGGGGCTACTATAAATGTTTAAATATAGAAATAGCAGTTTGGGTTTATTCTCAGAAAAATTAAAATGTTTGCCGTAGCGGA
This sequence comes from Polietes domitor, assembly GCA_947397865.1. NCBI lineage: Eukaryota > Metazoa > Arthropoda > Insecta > Diptera > Muscidae > Polietes > Polietes domitor. Next base: position 22,125,439 of record OX377620.1, on the reverse strand, counting down.
AATATCCATAAACATTTTTTGTTGTGATTTTCAGAAACTACCATTCTAGCGAAGAAAAAAATTACAAATGTTCAGTAGTTTTGTTTTCTGAGCACAACAATATATAAAAAATATTGGACCATTTATCTTCCTTCTGAATGTTACAGAAGTTTTTGCCCAAAATTTTTTCCGAATTAATAGACCCTAGAAAGAACTTTAACTAAAAAATTTATTTCTTGTCTTAGAAAGGTATTGACTGCAGCTATTTATTTTTTATAAAAAACTACCACAAAATACGAAAAAAGTTTTCAGTAGTCACTGTGAAAATCCACAAAAGTTTACTATAAACGTCCAATAATTCGACCAATAAGTTACTCTAAGACAAGAATCAACATTTTTATTTAAAGTTCTTCCTAGGGTCTATTATTTTAGAAAAAAAATTTGGGGAAAAATGTAACACAAAAAAAAACACCTGAAAAACATAATTTTTATGGTTATTTTCAGGAGCGTTTAGCTCACAGATGGCTTGATCTAATATTTTGCAAATCGTCATTAATCAATCCAAACTTTATTTTAGTGAGGTGACTGGAACTTGGTTTTCCATTTGTATGAACGCCGACGCAGCGTAATATACATATTACCCTGTATCGCAGTGTTGTCTAAGACATACAAATCTTAATATCAATTTACTATCATCCTTCTCCACTGCTAAATTTAAGTTATTTGTTCTTTAAATCTTTACAAGACACATTTCTTTATTTTTGGATTACATTTTAAATGTACATCCACCTTCCACCCACAATCGATTGTATGCAGACGATATTTGAAGTTTTTCAAAGTTTCTCACATGTGGTGTGTCTGCCTGAACGTTTTGTTTAAAGTTTAAACCTTCTCCAAGGTGTAAATTGACATACTCAGTGATGAAGTTTTGCAACTTTGTTGCAACCAATCACCATTTAGACATGCACAAGCAAAGCAGATTAAATCTATTAAAATCCTTCATTAAAATATAATAACCCTCCTTTTTGCGACTGACAATGGAAAACTTTCAACTTTACTGCTATTGTTGCGAGTTTATTACAGTGAAATTAAGGATCTTAAAGATTGTAACAAGAAGAGAGAGGGATTCAATAGTCGTAGAATAAGATGATAGAAATTCTTTCATAACAGAGTGGGTTAAAAATAGTATTTATTTGAATTTCAGCTGATATTTTGATCTCAGAAACTTTCGTCAGGAAAAAAGTGTCTGGCAAAAAAATTTTAAAAATCGTATGAACAAATACATATTTAAGTGCAAATATGTATTTCCTATTTTTTTATAAAAAAATTAGAGTTTTTATACACTCTACGAGAGTAGTATGTCTTTGTGCTTTTGTTTGTAACACCCAAAAGGAAACGAGTTAAACCCATCGTTTGTTATACAGATCGGCTTAGAGTCACTTTCTGAGTCAATTTAGCAATGTCCTTCTGTCTGTTTGTCTATCCATTTATTTTTATAATAAAATTAGAGGTCGCAATTATTGTCCGATCTTAAAAAATTGACACAAGTAAGTTTTGTGGATCAAGGACGAACGCTATTTAATTTAAGGCAAATCGGTTCAGATTGAGATATAGCCCCCATACAAAAGTCGCTGCCGATTTGACTTTTTTCGCTCTAGAAACCACATTTTCATAAAAATTCTGCACAACATCTTATAATCTAACTAGAAACATTTATAATGAAAGCGGATAAGATCGGTTCAGCTATATATGTTGCTTCCATTCAATGCTCTCCCCCGATTTGACTTTCTCTACTCTAGCTTTTAAGAGCTCTTTTTCAAATCTTGCAAAATATCTTATATTTCAAATAGAAACACCCATGGTGAAAATGGGTCATATCGGTTTAGATTTATGTATATCTCCCATACAAATTTCGCTTCCGGCTTAACTTTTTCCGCCCCAGAATGCACGTATTTTCACTGAATTTCTTCAAATTGAGCATAACACGTTATACTTGTACTGGAAGAACGTATTGTGAAAGTGGATCATTTCATTCCATTTTTGGATATAGCCCCGCTACAAATATTCTTATCGATTTGACAAATTGGGTCTGGTTATATTAGCCTATGATTAGGAAACATAGAAAAATCCTTCGCGTTTTCACTTTTTTACCGAATTGAATTGTGTTCGGATAGAAAGTGGAGTGTATCATATAGTCGGCCCATTTTGGCAACACTGGTTTAAACAGCTGACGCACGTTTCGTGTTTTGTTTCACTGTCAAACATCTTCAGTTTGGGCTATAATTTAACCATGAATCGTCTTACAAACGAACAACGCTTGCAAATTATTGCATTTTATTATCAAAATGCGTGCTCTGTTAAGAAAGTTAATTTTACCGCGAGGAAGCTAATTTTTGGCTCAATGGGTAGGTAAATAGGCAGAACTGTCGATTTTGGAGTGAATATCTGCCAGAAGCATTACAAGAGCTACCAATGCATCCAGAAAAAGTCACAGTTTGGTGCGGTTTAAGGGCTGGATGCATCATTGGACCGTTTTTCTGGGATTGCTTTACTTTTATAGATTTCGTGAAATCGAATTCACATTTTCTATCTTATATTTATGAAACTGAATTTTATTACTCTTAATGGATTAATATAGGGAAAAATTAATCCAAAATTTGCACTTACATAAGTAATCAAAAATCTTCTCTAAAATCATGCTCAGCGGAAACTGCTCTAAATGAAGTAATAAAAGTCAATAAGAAATCCATAGACTTGAAGTAAAAATATAACATTCCTTTTGACTAGTCAAAACAACGAAAATGCCATAGAAAACATGGTCGTGGAAATCTTTCTGAGAAATTAATTGGATAATTGTCAAGTTGAAATGCAGAATTGTAGAATAAAAATATTTGAAATAGTATAAGTCAAGACATGCTAATTCGTGAACAGCTCAAGGATGAGCGCTCTTCCCTCTGATATGACAACAGGCGAGATAAGATAGTGTCATATGGCAGTCGTGCCTGGAGTACATCCAAGCAAAACCGAAGCTGGGGTATTCTTTACTGCAAGGATCAAGTTTCATACTTTCAACGGAAACAAAGTTAGTCAAACAAACATTTATTTGAATTGTTGAAAAGTTTGGTCAGAATTAAAAAATCCTAAAATAGCTCCCACTTAAATATTTGAAAATAAAACACAACATTTTCGAATTATACTAATTGTGAAAATTATTTGATGGCCCTTTATGGAATTGGCAAAATCTAATGGCATTCGCGTAATCGCTTTATCTTCAACTTACATTTAATTCTCCGTATACTGAGTATGGTGTGATGGCAAGAATGCTCGAATACAAACATATAATCCCCGGTTCAATATTCGATTTGAGTAAAATTTTATTTCTTTGTACAGAGAATTCAGGAAACAATTACTTCACAATATTAATGCATATTGGATTTTTAGGACATTTATCGGAATCCCGATATGAATTTATGTAATTAAATCGTATTGTGTTTTCCTTGATTCAAACCCAAAATGTCAAATTTCGATTCCAACAACAATTGCATTTTAAGAGACTCATTTCAGCTTAATGGCTTTGTTAGTTGTCAAAATTGTTATGTTCGAGATTCAAAACAGCCACGAGTGACGAAATGCAAATGTACGTTTCATTGTTTGGAGCGGAGTCTGCCTTGAAATTGAGACAAACGAAATAACAACATTATCTTCAGTTATGAGACTCATTTCAGCTTGATGGCTTTGCTATTTGTCAACATTGCTATGTTTGAATTCCGAACTTACATGGGTGATCAAATACATTCTTTACATGTCAGTGTTTGGTGTTGGTTCCGCATTGAAGTCTTCATCTGATTATTCTTCTGCGAAAGTACAATGACTCACGCCACTTTGTGTGACGTGCAGTAGTTTTGGGAAGGTATTTCTTATTTTTTTGTGCCCTATAGGTTAATTAGAATTATCATTGTTTATCTTATAGTACAACTATAAAAAATTCGCGAATATTTTTTCATAGAAATGGATTGTTTGACTAGTTGAAGGAAAATATTGTTGAATTTTTAGACGGAATTGAGTATTCTTATATTTTCAGATTAGCGGAGGTGTGGTACCCATTTTGTTTTTTCTATATCCTAAAGTATTATTTTTAATTATTTTTTTATTTTTAGTTATTTTTTATATATTTCAAATTTAAAGATGAATATTTGAAAAATTCTATTTTTATTTTGCCCAAAAAAGTATCATAAAATTCGGATTTTTTCATAATAATTTTGTTTGGACTTTAATCTATTAGACAAAAGCGAAATCTTCTCGGTTTTTTAAATATACCCTCCACCTAAGGATGGGGGTATATTCACATAATATGTATGCTTCTCATTTGAAAAATACCTTCTTAATCGATCTCTTTTGTGATCACCCTTTTTTACATTCATTACAAACTTCCATCACTCGCTGTGGCGTCCTGTGCCGTAAACTTTAGAAATTAAAATAAAAAGCCAACAATAAGGACACTACCTAAACGAGATAAATCATTTTGTGGAAAGTCCGGGCAAAAATGAGTAAAAACAATGGAGTTTTTACCAAAGGACACAAAGGCACAAAAACATTAGAGAGGTGCAGGGAGTTGGAGTTGAAAGCAGACATACACAGAGTTATTCCTCGAGCTTGAAAATCTACAGAGACAAATAACATTTGTTGGTATAGATGTGGTGCAGGGCTACATACTCGTACTAACTGCCATACATGGCAAGATTTTTAAAATGAATGCTACAGTTTGTAGTAGTTGTTGCCATTGTTCTGAAAGAGGGCTTAACATATGCAAAATGTAATATATTTGCATCTTTATAAATATTTCAAACTATGGAAAATGGACTTTTGTCCTGTTGGCAGGCAGCTCCCTGCCCCGGCCCCAGCCACACTGTCAGTTGTCGTTACCGTAGCCGTAGCTTCCTGCCACAACTACTGCTGATGCTGCTGCAGAAACAACCCTTTTGGATATTTCTGTGTAATGTTATTTAGCATTAATGAATATTCTTAAAAGATGAATTGTTTTCTATATGTACAGAGTGTACACATTGACAACTACAACTACAGCAACAACAAAAACGACGACGACCATAAAGACAAACAAAAAGAACGCTCCGTGTATGTCTAGATGCCATAAACTATCTTCAGATTCAGAAATTGCCACAGCAGAGTGTTGAGAATGGCCACACCGTTTGTCTGGCTGTATGGCAAACAGTGGGCGAAAAATATTTTAATTTTAAAAGATCAATTTAAATATTCGAAATTTCACCATTTAAACTATTTTGTGGAATTAATATTATTATTTTTTAGCAAATTCCATCAGGACCATAGGCTGTGTACATAGAATCTTGATATAGAAATCTAATATTGGCCAGTATTATGAAGACCACTACCATCTAAACTAATTTTCGGTCAAAAATATGCCTCACCCTTTTTTGTACAAAAACTGGTAAAAATAATTAATATTTTATTTTATCAATTTTACTTATAATACATACAATCTCCGCCCACTGTGCAATAGGTGTGGGGTTTATATCTCGAAGCATCTAATGAATTGTACTGTATTTAAATGTTTTTGGCTAAAATTAAATCCTATTCTTCCCCTCGACTCAAGGATTTATGAGCTTTTGTTGTTGCTGAGCATACAAATAAACGCATATTTATTAACAGCATCTATTCTGTGCTATTCTGTTCTAATCAATTCAATGTGGATGAGGATGGGGGGTAGTTGTATTTTGATGTGAATTTTTTGATTATGGCATGACTGTGAATGGGTGTGCGGCGGAGGTGTGGTGTGTGTGATTGCGTACTTACTGGTTTTTGAACGTGGCTCTCTGGGTCCATCGACGGTCACTTTGATGGCTTTGTTGTATGTGGCAATATGTGGCGGATTCGTGGAGACTGTGATTGTCAGTGTGAAACTTTTCCCTGGAAGAAAGTGAAAAGGCACAAAAATTTATTTCAAACAAATACACTTTTAAAATGGGAGAGGATCCTCTATTTTAGTTACATCTGATAATGTCTAGAAAATGTATTTTTTGAACTACAGATCTTTTCTTACAATATAAGAATTTCAACATATATTTATTATATCCTCCACCTCCAGGATGGGGGTATACTAACTTTGTCATTCCGTTTGTAACACCTTGAAATATCGACCTGAGACCCTATAAAGTATATATATTCTTGATCGTCATAAAATTCTAAGACGATCTAGCCATGTCCGTCCGTCCGTCTGTTGAAAGCTCGCTAGCATCTAAACGAAAGGATCTAGAACTTTCAAATTTTCCATAAATGCGTCTTATAGTCGTAGATCGGTTGGGATTGAAATGGGGCGAAATCGGCATAAAGGGAAAAAATTTTCCCTCACAAGGACTAAAAATACCCATAATAATCCCTAATATTTTAGCGTATTTAAGAATGTTTTTTGAATATATATGTTTATATTTGCTTGATATTTGGTATGCGCATTCCCCCTACAGCAAATAGCAAACATGCACCATACAGTGATTCTTATTTGTAGGGTGTGAAATGGGACAAAAAAGGGATAAAAATGGTACATACTAAACGACAACAACTAGAAACACGAAATTCGGTGTGTACATTCCTCTAATTGAGTAGATACATAATATAAAAGAATTTTTTCCAAATTCGTACTTTTAAGGGATAAAATGGGAATAGAGGGATAAAAATGGTACCAACCAAACGGCTGTACCTAGAATAATGAAATTCGGTGTATACATTCCTCTGATTGCATAGACAAGTAAAATACACATTTTTTAATTTCGTACTTTTTGGGGTTAAACTGAAAAAAGGGGATAAAAATAGTACCAATCAAATGACCGTAGCTAGAGTCATGATATTCGGAGTATACATTCCTCTGACTGTGTTTACACGGAAAATAAACTGATTTTTCGAAATTCGTACTTTTTGGGGTCAAAATAGAAAAAGGAGGTAAAAATAGTACCAACCAAATGACCGCAGCTAGAGTCATGAAATTCGGAGTATACATTCCTTTGACTACGTAGACATGAAAAATAAAAGGTTTTTTCCAAATACCTACATTCAAGGGATACAATTGTACAGGGGGATAAAAAAGTGCCAACTAAACGACTACAGCTAGAATGATGAAATTCTAATTGCGTAGAAATGTCAAGGGGGTAAAAATGGTACCAACCAAATGGGCACAGCTGGAATCATGGAATTCGTACTTTTTCTTTTACGGCAAAAATTGGTTGAATCATAATGTTAGGCTATTTTGCACATGTACGTCTGATAATGGATTTTCAAAATTTGTACTTTTGGAAATAAAATAGAATGGAAGTACAACAAACTGTAGCACCCACTAACTTCCAATAATTGTGGTATTTAAGCTTTTTGAAAATATAAATATAAGAATATTTATTTTTTGATTTGAAATAGATAATTTTTTGATGTAATTAAAATATTATATTTATTTATATAATTATTTTTTCAATATTTGTATTTGTTTTGGTTTGGCTATATTACAAAATTTATATTTTCCTGTAATATTAGTGCACTTCTACGAAAACCGACAATGGAATGCAATCCATGGTGGAGGGAATATAAAGTTCGGCCCGGCCGAACTTAACGCCGTTTTTACTTGTTTTTATTTTGAAATCTATAGTTTCTATTTTCAGATTAACGAAATATTTTCAAATGTTGTATAATCTATGGCAGTAAAGAAATTAGCCTTTGTCCTACTTATGAGAAACTACGACGTTGAAATAAAACTTGAGGATGGGTTTGCGAAAACTCTTAATCTTTTTTAAAGACTCGCCTCAGTAGGAGGTAATAAAAAATAGAAATTAGTTATATGTGTGGGGGTGATTTTGACTATTACATCATTTTTGGAACTGGGTAGCAGCCATAAGATCTTAATCTTCTAGCTCCTCTCTTTACGGGTTAATGTAAACCTTTTTTCAAGAAAATCTAATTTGTCGGAAATTTTCAATGGAGGTCACCGAAGACACCAAAGTTGTAAATTAAGATCTTCACGCTTAAATAGCAAAATACACGCTAACTTATACAACAAAATTATTAGGGTTAAAATTGGTCCATGTTTTTATTGGAAGGTCGACCTTTTTCGACAAAATATGTGGGTATTTCGATAGAGCACTGTAAACAAAAAAATAGAAATTGGATATTTTTGCAAAATTATAAACATTTATAAAAGTGTTCTTCTAAATTCAGGCTAAATAAATAAATAAATGGCGTTGGTGCATCTCATGAATATAATCCTCGAGTTTCTTAGTTATCATCAAAAATGTTGGCAACCAATTTTCATAATAAACGCACTGTTCCGTTTCATGTACAAAAATTAGAAAATAGATTTGCTCCGAATATTTTTTGTTACCGTTTTTTTGTTATATTATCAAATGTTTTTCATAGAAATAGATTTTTGGACAATTTGTATGTGAAATAAATTATTTTTTTTGTTTCGTTTGTGAGTAGTTGAAAGAAAAAAAGTCTTCAAAAATACATTTTTCGGATTTACGAATTTGTTTTTTTTTTATAGGGGTCGTTTGAAAATTTCAAACAGAGCAGACGTGTTTTTTTGCTGTCAGAAAATATTTGGAAATTAAATTTCAAGAATTTTTTTTCTTTCAACATTTCATTTGTGAACTTTTTCACCAAATTCTTTTGAAGATTTGAGGATTGGGATGGATGAACCTCCATCGATTATGGAAGGTGCCGATCCTTCTGAGAATTTACCTCCGGACAAAATGGGTCATAAACAAAAATCAAAATCGAGCCTGTTACGAGAAGCTTGCTTTGCAACTGGAACTATGCCGAAAGTTCACATTTTGAACGAAACGAAGACTCCTCAGCGGACTATCTGTCAGGAAGATAGTACAAGACTTCCTCCAAATCCAGGAAAATGTTCAATTGCTGCTCCTGTTACGAGATCGAATCCAGGAAAATGTTCGATGTCTGCTTCTACTACGGGGCAAATCAATTCAGCTGGAACTAAGCAAAAAGTTCACATCAGCAAGGATATGGATATTCCACATCAAAATGTACATCAAGAGAATAGTCCCAGAATGTCATCGAATCAAGGAAAAGGCTTGGAATCAGCGAATTTAGAAAATTGTATGGACTTTGAAGAACCAATTTCATCGGATGAAGATTTCCAACTAGTGCAACGCAAACGCAAGCAACCGAACGGGAACAAAAAGGCTAAGGTAGATTTAACTAATTTTAATTGTAATTATAATGGGTCGACTGGCTCCGAGCCAGCTGTAGATAACAACAATAGGTTCTCCCTTTTGGGAGGAATTAACATAGAGGCAGAGAAGTCGAATTTTAGGAAACTCCCTGATAGGGAGGGAAAGGAGATCGATAAGAGTCAGCAAGGGAGGAATTCATTTTGTCCTCCTATATTTTTGTTTGGTGTAGATGTCAAAAGTTTGATCGAACAGTTAAAGTCGAAGAATATTGTATTTAAAATTGTCAATAAAAGCAGACAGAAGAGTAAACTATATTTGAAGGATTCCGCAGTGCACACTGAGATGATGCAATTACTGAGAGACAAGAAGTTTGATTCATATTCGTTTACACCCAAGGATTTAAAACGTCGGACCATAGTTTTGCGTGGTTTACTTTACAATATGGAATTAGATGACATTAAGGCTGCAATTGATAGGTTGGTGCCGGACACGGTGCAAAATGTCTCAAAATTTTCGACCACTTTCTCAAGAAAGAATAATTTCGATACAGGACTGTTTTTGGTCACATTGTTTTCTGGGAAGTCGTTGGGTGAGATTCGGGCTTTGCGATATATATTGGACCAAAGGGTTACTTGGGAGCCGCCGAAGAAGAATTTGAAAGAGGTTCAATGTTGGAGATGCCAGCAATGGGGGCATATGTCCCAGAACTGCAATAGGGATTTCGCGTGTGTTAAATGTGATCAGAATCATGCTAAGGGGGATTGCAAGTATGTGCAACAAGTGGGTACTTTACCGTACTGCGTGAACTGTCAGAAGCAGGGACATCCTTCTAATTTTAGGGGGTGTCCAGAATATAAGAGGTATGTGGAACTGAGGGAGAAAGCTAGGAATGTTGTTAAGGGAAGGAAAGAACAGGCAGCGGTTAATGTGGTTAGTGCTATTAATATGTCGAATTTCGTTCAACCAAATAAGTCTTTTTCTGATATCTTTCGAGATAATTTACCTACACAGGGTCGGACACCACCCCCAAGATCGGAATTGATAGAGCAGTTTCTGAAGATAGCGAAGATGATATGTCAACCTGAAGTTATTACACTTGAGGATAAGATAGCCAATTTTGTCCGGGACTACAGATCTCTTTCTAGGGAGGAGGCCAAGCAGCAATGTCTTGGTCTTTTACAGGAGGTGAACCAGGTTTATGGTCCGTAATACCATAAATTTATTAACTTTTAATGTTAGGTCTCTGATTGAGAGTGGCCGTAGATTTGAATTGATCAATACTTTAAGGAACAATGATATAGATATAGCTTTCATTCAAGAGACGCATTTGAAATCTTGGATGAAAGTTCAGTTGGAGGATTATAGCTTCATTAGGGATTATAGTTCACAGGGTGTGGCTATCGCACTAAGGGGCACGTATAAGTTTTCTAGAAAGGTAATTACTGGTTTTAATTTCCCAGGTGTTTTTATTTCAGTGGAAATTTCCATTAATGGAGTTGTGAGGAGCATTTTGCTCGGATCGGTTTACATACCTTGTAATTCAGATCGTACCCGTGTTTTTGATTCTCTGTTAAATTTAGGGAATTTTTCTCGGAATTTCGATGGTACATTTATAGGGGGTGATTTTAATTCCAGGCATGTTTCTTGGGGTGACACGTCGGATAATTTGAATGGGGAAGTTTCTATAATTACCTACAACAACATTCTTTTCACTTTGTTCGCCTTTCTGCTAATTCACCCACGTATCCGAACGGGTCGTCGTTTCTCGATCATTTCCTTGTCAGCCCTAATTTGATTGATTTGTCTACCAGGGATCACCGGATATCCACCCTTCCTACATTTTCAGACCACTTTCCTCTGAAATTGCGTGTGACTCTTCCGTTTTTTGAGGTCATATTGAAACCCCCTTCCAGCTTCTATAGCTTTGTTAATACGAATTGGAGCGATTTTAGGCATGATCTGACTCATGAACTTTTGGACCATTTTCCTGAGAAGGACAGGAATCTTTCTAATTCGGAGATCGATCGGCATATTGAGAAATTTACGGCATCGGTGGAATCTGTTTCGCGGGTACATTCGGAAAGGATTAACATCAGAAATAGGAAGTTCGTGGCATCTGATATTGTAAAGAGACTCTTCAGGATAAAATACGATTGGCAGAAGGAGTTGAAGAGGTTGTATCACAGGACATTTGATCGGAGATGCCCTGAGTATTTGCTTTTGTCGAAACAGGTTCAGTTATTGGGTGTTATGATTAGGAAGCAGGTAGAACGTGAACAGGCGGACTCTTTCAGGCATAGACTTCAGGGAATCAGGCCGGGACCTAGGGCCCACCGTCAGGTTTATGATATTATCGGTCGTAGAAGGAATACCACTGCCCAGGAGTTGTCTGTAGGTGGGGTAGTCTTGGAGGATGATACACAATGTTTAACTCAACTGAGATCACACTTTTCTGCAATTTATGATGGCTCTATGCAGCCTGAAGGGATTTCATCTATTAGAAGGACCGTGGATGATTACGTTTCGAACGATCCCGATTCTCCATATATTTTTGATGCTAATTCTACTTCGCTTAATGAGGGCGGTTGCGATAATTTGGTGACTTTGGATGAGTTGATAGGTCATTCCAAGGAGATTAAGAATAAGAAATCGTCCGGGTTAGATGCAGTTTCGAACTACGTCGTGAGAAGGTTATCGACCAGGGCATTTGAATATCTGACTGTTATTTTTAATAATTGTATTGCTAACGCATATTTCCCGGTTGGCTGGAAGATGTCAAGGATTATTCCGATTAGAAAGAAACGTAATGTCTCCGATATCGGGAATTTGAGGCCGATTTCTATGTTGTCAAATTTAGGGAAGTTATTTGAGAATGTTGTTCGTGTGAAGATGGATTTAGGTGTCAGACTTCCTTATATTCCGGACTTGCAATTTGGTTTCAGAAAGGGGCATTCTACGACTGACGCGATGATTAAGTTTCATAATGATATTGTGGTGAATTTGAGAGAAGCAAAGTGCACCGTAGCTGTGTTTTTGGACGTAGAAAAGGCATTTGACCATGCGTCACACTATGGAATTCTGTTTAAGATGGTTCGGATTGGTTTCAGTCCGCATATTGTAAGGTTGTTCATGAGCTTTTTTAGGGACAGGCGTTTCTGTGTGCAATTCGGGGATGTCTTATCTGACTTCGGTGATGTGAGATGTGGTGTTCCGCAGGGATCGGTTTTGGCTCCACATTTGTATAATATTTTTATGTATGATTTCCCCCATGAGGGGATGGGTTCAACGGGAATTCTGTACGCTGACGACTCATTGCTGTATTCTCATGATGATTCGCCTGTTGGTGCTCTGCGGCACGTGTCAGCACATTTATCTACTGTTAAGCGGTTCTATAACAGCTGGGGTATCAGGGTGAATACTTCTAAATGTCAGGCCATTTGCATAAGGAATGCTTCTGGTAGGTGTCATTATTCTGTTGTACCGGAGAGCAAATCTCTCAGACTGTTCTTGGATGGTAATGAGATTCCTTTTAGAGCGAGTGTTAGGTATCTTGGTGTGCAATTTGACAAATTATTGAAGTTTAATAGGCATGCCAGGGCGGTTACACGGAGGGCTTATGGCATATTGAAATCATTTTCTAGAATTCTGAATAACAGGCATTTGCAGACTGCGACAAAGCTTTTATTGTATAAGACTTGTATTAGGCCAGTTCTCCTTTACGGTTTCCCTATTTGGTTCAATATATCTCCAACGGCGATGAAGGAGATGGGGGTTCTTGAGCGGAAAATTTTGAGATTTTGCATCGGTAAGAATTTTAGATCTAATGACAGACGGTATTCCAATCGGTATATTTACGATGAATCTAAGGTCACCCCTCTTGCAATTTACGCTTGCGATACTTTAGAGAGGTTCAACACAAGATTGACATTACATGAAAACGCTCATATTGTTGGCGTTGTAAATGATAAAGCTGGCTATGGTTGGTCGGATACGTATTACCTCTCACCTTTGGGTTATTCGGCTGAATATCGTCCGGACGTCTCTGTCGCTCTGCTTCCTCAATTTTACGACAAGGTATGTACCGGTACACACCGTGGGTAGTTATTTATTAACCCACTTGTTTCTTTTTTCTTCTCTCTGCTTTTGTTTTGTTTTATCTTTGATTTTTAATTTAACTATTTCCTTTTTTACTATAATTTATAAGTTAGTTTTAAGAACATCCACTAGATTTAATAATTTTATATCAATCTCATGTACGCCTCGGGAGCAAGGGCGATTTTCTTTAATGAATTTGTATGTAACTTGTGATTTTTTTGAGGTTAGGATTTTCATGCATTAGTATTTGACAGATCACGTGGGATTTCAGACATGGTGTCAAAGAGAAAGATGCTCAGTATGCTTTGACATTTCATCATGAATCGTCTTACAAACGAACAACGCTTGCAAATTATTGAATTTTATTATCAAAATGCGTGCTCTGTTAAGAAAGTTCATTGCGCGCTTCCATTTTATGGTCAGTTTAATCGACCCACTGAAGCGGCTATTCGGGCTATTGTGACTAAATTTCGCACCAAATTTACATTGTTGGACATTAAACCACCAACACGCTTACGTAGAGTGCGAACTGAAGAAAATATCGCAGCTGTATCGGCCAGTGTTAATGATGACCACCAATTTTCGATTCGTCGCCGTTCGCACCAATTGGGTCTCTGTTACTCAAAAACGTGGAAATGCCAAAATTGGACTAAGCGGATGGACCACCTAAGACGCAGCCGCGGTCAACATTTAAATGAAATTATCTTCAAAAAGTAAATGTCATGGACCAATCTAACGTTTCAAATAAAGAACCGATGAGATTTTGCAAATTTTATGCGTTTTTTTTAAAAAAAAGTTATCAAGCTCTTAAAAAATCACCCTTTACTATAAATTTAACATTAATATTGATGAAGCTTGATGCTGTTTTTCAAACTTATTCTGTAATTTAAGATAATACACTATAGTCTTAAGTTTTCTTTTGTTACGTTTCCTATATATCTATTTAATTGTTTGTTTTGAAAGCCTCAATAAAATTAAAAATTAAAAAATTAAAAATTTTTTTTTTATATCTCAAACTAGTACTTTTAATTAATTATTACTTTGTGCGATTTTTTAAAAGCGGATATTCGGCAAGTGAGTTGTGCTTCTCGTTCATTTGTGAGAATCATTTACTTAACGGGGGCGGGTATGTTGTTGAAAAGTCGCTGCGAAGCTACATGAACGAAACCTTTGACAGGGTGGACATCATGATAGCCAAGTAATAAATGTCACCATGCCATTTGTAAATAAATTTGCATTCCATTAAGTATAGATGCAAAATGGTCTTGAGCCAGGATAATATCCCATTTCAAATCAGATATTGAATACAGACAAAAAATACAAACGAAAAAAACTAAAATTTTTAATTAATTTTTATATATTTAACTTTTAATGATGAATATTTGAAAATTCTCAATTTTTGTTGCCCAAAAAAGCATCATAAAATTCAGAATTTTTATACCCTCCACCTCCAGGATGGGGGTATATTCACTTTGTCATTCCGTTTGTAACACCTTGAAATATTCATCGGAGACCCCATAAAGTATATATATTCTGGGTCGTGGTAAAATTCTAAGACGATCTAGCCATGTCCGTCTGTCCGTCTGTCTGTTGAAAGCACGATATCGGCCGAACGAAATGAGCTAGGAGGTTCAAATTTGTCCTAAATGTGTCTTATGGTTGTAGATCGGTTGGGATTGAAAGTGGACGAAATCGGCCCAGAGGGAAAAATTTTTCCCTCACAAGGACTGAAAATACCCCTAATATTTTGAGTATTTCAGCATGTTTTTTGAACATATTAGCATGTATTTACTTGATATTTGCAATGCGCATTCCCTTTATAGCATAAGGGGGGCGAAATGGGACAAAAAAGTGATAAAAATGGTACCTATCAAACGACAACAGATAGAAACACGAAATTTGGCGTGTACATTCCTCTAATAGAGTAGATACATAATATCAAAGTATTTTTTCTAAATTCGTACTTTTAAGGGGTTAAATGGGGATAGAGGGATAAAAATAGTACCAACCTAACGGCTGCACCTAGAATAATGAAATTCGATATACACATTCCTCTGATTGCGTAGACACGAAAAGTAAAACGTTTTTTCCAAATTCGTACTTTCAATGGATACAGGGGATAAAAATAGTACCATCTAAACGAATACAGCTAGAATGATTTAATTCGGTGTGTACATCCCTCTCGTAAAATAAACAGAGTTTAGATAGTCCTACTCTTGAGGGGGCAAAATTGGAAAAAGGGGATAAAAATGGAACCAACAAAATGGCCGCTGATAGAATTATGGAATTCGGTGTATACATTCCTCTAACTGCAAAGCCACGTAAAATATTTTTTTCCAAATTCGTACTTTATTTTGTGGCTTTTACGGCAAAAAATGGTAGAATCATGAAGTTGTCTTATACTGCGTACGTGAGAGATAAGGTATTTTCAAAATTTATATTTTTGAAATTAAAATAGGATGGAAATACAACCAACCAAACGACTGTAGCTGCAAATACACTCTCTATCCCCCAATATTTAGGGTATTTATGATTGTTCCCTTATATGTTCTTTATGAATTGAAGTATTACATCCATTATATATATATAGTATACAAATATTGGTAGCCTTGGCTTATTAAAAAAATTTATTATTTTCATACAGTTAAAATTTGTTGCGGACATTCCCCTTCTAGCTTGGAAGCACCACAAAGAAAATAAAAGTTTTAGCGGGCGAAATGGGACAAAAAGGGGATAAAATATGGTACCAATGATACGACAACAAGTAGAATCATGAAATTCGGTGTGTACATCCCTCTAATTGCATAGACACGTAAAATAGAGAGATTTTTCGAAATTCGTACTTTTAAGGGATATAATTAAAAAGAGGGATAAAAATGGGACCTACCAAACCGCTGAAGTTGAAATCATGAAATTCGGTGTATACCTTCTGACTATGAAGACTCGAAAAAGGGTTTTTTCGAAATTTGTACATTTGGGTGGAGAAGGGGGGAAAATATCCCCATCTTTAAAATTTATATTTTTCTTATCACTTTGTCTGTATCTGAAAATGCTTCTGTCAAATGGCGACTAACAATCGCCTAATATTTAAGCATGTTCACTTTCACAATTTCAGCATTTTATTTATATATAGTAGTCGATTTTAAACAATGCGCATAAGTATACATTATAGTTTGAAATAGTAAACAAATATAGTAATATGCATACAATTTTCGTAATATGGTACTGTACTTCTATGTAAAGTCGACATCCTTTAATCTGCTGGTAATACTGTGAAATGCACAACATTTTTAGCCGTCATAATACTATCAATAAATTTAATAATATTAAAAATGCCGTCAGATAACATGTTTTGTACGTATAGGGTGGGCCATTTAAAATTTTAAATTCGAATTACCGATTACTTTGACTTTGAAAGCAAAATGGGACGCTATACGCTCGAACAAAATTGGGAAATATTAAAAACTTACTTTCAAAGTAGTGAATCTTTAACACAAACGGCAAGAAATGTACGTGGCAATTTTTCGAGAAGAGATAGGCCTTCAGTTCAGCTGTACTGAAAAATTAGGTTCATCGGATTAGGGACTGACGATGCAGCCGTGGTAGTCGTATGCAGGTTATTGTGTTGCATTAATTAATGATAATATTCAACCTTTCCAATAAAACAGAAATTTGAAAAAAATAATCAGTACGTTTTTATAGCCGATTCTAATTTAAAATGTTACGTAGATCCTATTCGTACAGCACGGCTCAATGTTTGGTTAAAGATACCATTCGTGAATGTTTAAGTGACTTAAATGACATTAAAGGAAAAGTTATAACTAATAAACATTTATTTTAATTGGCTGTAGCGCGAAGAGTAGTGTGTGTAATTGGTAGTTGAAGTCCTGGATGAAGTATTTTTAATGCATCACTTTTCGTCTTCTCTATTCATACCCCACTTAATGCTTAACGATGAATAAGATTCATCAGATATGTGGATGTACTTGGCTCCACTAACATCTAAACGAAAAAGTAGTTTGAAGGATGACCGAAATACTCCTTAATGAGGGTCCTATTTTTAAATTCTGTCATGCCAAATGCCTCTCAATCCTTGCTACAGATACACCACCTAAACGAGCCCGCACGTTTCATAAGCATATCCTCTGCCGGGCAGTGCACATGGCATGACACAAGACTGTGTAACAACAAGAACAACAAAATCGCCAACACTATTTGTTGTTGGAATTGTCGAGAATAGTTCGATTTTGTCTATTTGATGTGGAGCTCAAACAAGGATTGTGTTTTTTGTTTTTGTTTGTTTGAATACTTTGGTTGCACAGAAACCGCAGCAACGCGTTTATTCAAATAAAGCAATTTTTTCGTCCAGCCTCACACACACAGAGATAGAGAGAGAGCGCGCCGTCCGACCACCAAGGCTTGTTACACGAAACGATGAAAGGCCGTTGGGTTGGGTGGGGGTGTTGCGTTAGCGACACAAACGCTTTATAGCGGTGAGTTCCGGGTGGCGAGCAATGAATTGGATCGGACTTTGTTTGTAGTTTATTTGTAGTATTACAAGCATTTATTTGTAGCCTTCTGGGGAAACACAGCAGCAGTAGCAGATAGCAAACATTCGCACGCGGATACACATCCATCGTGTATGCTTCATACATGGTTCATGGTCCATGGCCCATGGATAGTTTTAGGCATCCGCAGCACACAATCAATTCAATTGTTCAACACTTTGTTGATTTTCGTTGGGTTCGCTCGTTCGTCTGCCGGCGGATTCCGAAAATAACCAAACCCTGACCCACCACCACCGCCGCCCTCGCCGCACATGAAAACTATGCGTTTGTTTTGAATAACCGGGAATCAAATTCACTTTAGTTATACAATATTCCCTCTGTGCTTGTGATGGAGCTGCCAAAACGACTGAACGGCGAATGAACACCGGCCAAATTGAATACAGCAGCGGGGAAAAATCACTGGCTATCTATTACGATCAGATGGCCTGTGGGGAAAACACAAGGAGGAGGTGGAGCGGTAGCTGCAGCCATACATGGTTTGGGTCAGTGTGCCTTTAACAATTATCAGCACTGAGGCCACAAACATTTCTGTGCTCGCCATTTAGTGTGGGTTGGCCGTTGCTAGCGTTTTGTTTTCCGTTTCTGCAAACATTCCGTTTTGTAAACGCCGCCTTTCGTTTGTTTTGTCAGTTTGGCAATGGGGAACGGTTATAGGGGAGGCTGGATTCTGTTGTTTAGCATGAATTTAAATATGTCTGTATTTAGTCAGTTCAACGCCTGCTTCAACGCCTGCTTCAACGCCTGCTCCACTTCCTACGGCTGAACATAAAGAGTTTCGGCGAATATTTTTAGTGTTTGGTTAATGTCACGCCATGTGTACATGTGCGGGCTTGGATTCGACATAACAAAGTGATTTATTTCGTGTTGCCCTCATGGCAAATCTTGGCTAAATGAAATCTCGTATTCATTTAATAAATTGTATAAGATTCAGGTTGTTATAACCATAAATAACGACGATAATAGAAGAATAGAACACTAGACAATAGTCGGAAGAGGTTGTCTGGCAGTAATATTGAAAAAATACTGAATAATAATATTTTCGCACTTTCAAAATTGGAAGAATAAATATATGTTGATGAAATGTGCATTTTTAGCTTCAGTTAAATCATCCTGTATCAAACCAACTGAATTATATCTATTTTAATTGCTGATTTTATCAGAAAAACAATATATTAAAATATTAAAAAAATATGATATTTAACATTTTCTTTAAAGAGCCACAACTATAACATTAAATAGACTTTGTTCGATTCTTTAGGATATATTGTTATTTTTTTTTTCTATTTCTTATGGGGGGGTTTCAAATCAATGCTTCATAGTTAAAATATTCAGAGGATTTTTAAATATTCGACGAAAAATTTAATTTTAGTAAAAATTGAAAAAAATTAATTAAAAGTTTGGTTGTGATGATTTTATGAATTAGTACACACAAACAATCTTCAGCAGCATTTTCTAGTCTTAACAGGCATGTTGAGTAGATCATTCTTGCAGAAGAAACTTATAGTCCAGCTGATCTGAGATACTTTTAACGGTGGGTCAAAGGTTTCATTTTATTAGTCGAAAGAATCATTATACTAAGTGAAAAATATGTTATAAAGTAATGTCTGAGAGAGTTGTTATTGTCAGAACTATATTGTAGAATTTTATGTGGATCATTTTTGTGAAAGATCTTAACCCTCTAGCTCCTCATTTCCTGCTTAAATTTGACACTTTTTTCGACACTAACCAAAAAAAAATCCTTTCAAAAAACTCACTTAAGAATTAAAATGTTCTACGAAAAAATACATACATAAAGGGCGATTTTTTAGCTATTATCTTTTTGGCAACACTGGTTTAAACAACTGACGGACGTTTCGTGTTTTGTTTCACTGCCAAACATCTTCATTTTGGTCTATAATTTAACCATGAATCGTCTTACAAACGAACAACGCTTGCAAATTATTGAATTTTATTATCAAAATGCGTGCTCTGTTAAGAAAGTCATCGCGCGCTTCTACCATTTTATGGTCAGTTTAATCGACCCACTGAAGCGGCTATTCGGGCTATTGTGACTAAATTTCGCACCAAATTTACATTGTTGGACCAACCAACACGCTTACGTAGAGTGCGAACTGAAGAAAATATCGCAGCTGTATCGGCCAGTGTTAATGATGACCATCAATTATCGATTCGTCGCCGTTCGCAGCAATTAGGCCTCTGTTACTCAAAAACGTGGAAATGTCAAAATTAGACTAAGCGGATGGACCATTTGAGGCGCATTCAAGGTCAACATTTGCATGAAATAATCTTCAAACATTAAATTATATGGACCGTACTAACGATTGAAATAAAGATTTCATGAATTTTTCTCAATTTTATGTGTTTTTTTTTTGAAAAACTTTCCTATAGCTTTTAAAAAATCACCCTTTACTAAGTGAAAAATATGTTATAAATTAATGTCTGAGAGAGTTGTTATTGTCAGACTATATTGTAGAATTTTATGAGGATCATTTTTGAGAAAGAAATTAACCCTCTAGCTCCTCTTTTTCTGCTTTAATTTGACACTTTTTGCAACACTAACCAAAGAAAATCCTTTCAAAAGAGTCACGTAAGAATTAAAATGTTCTACGAAAAAATACATATTTTTCAAAAATATTTTGCCAAAACGACTGTATTTTTAAATTATTCTCAATTTGTAAACGATTGTCTGTACTATATTTGTAAATTTCACATTATTAGCTTATTACTTGCAAAGAGCTTAGTGGCATAAATTTTGTTTCTAATATGTTAACATAAGAAACCTAATTGTTTCCTCAGTAAAGCTGAAATTCATCATTTACTGTTCGTGATCGGCTATTATTGTTTATCTATACAGAATCGATATAGAGAAACCACTAGAAAAAATCTAAGTATTTATTTATATTTAAATTCATAAAATGAAATGGCGTTCCTTCGTTTAAAATTATCGCATCAGACGCAAAAGAAAGATCGGCCACTAGGGCGTATGAATGATATGAATACTATGATATCAGTAATAATCATACGTATGGGTGTTCAATAAGTGAATATTTCCTCACACGTAATTTTAATTTATTGTAACAAATAAAAAATGATCATAATTTTTGTGAGATATAGAAAAGTAGGCGTCACATATGTGCTCGTATTACAGGCGTATAAAAATATAACAAAATCATTTCTATATTAGGTTACCAGCAGTATTAATCTGACTCTATTATTTGCGTAGATAGGCCAAAATTGCTCGTTAATCAATTGCCATTAACATTTGATTTGATAATAAAATTTTTTAAAAAATGTCAGCAACATCTGGAAATTTATAGAACTTGCAAATTTATAGAAATCTTACCCACAATTCACCGAGTCTTGTTAACACTTTCCGTGTGTAATAAATTTTATGGAAAGCTAAAAATCTGAAACTTTGTATATCAGGTAATATCGGTCCTCTGAAGATGGTAAAAATATTTACTTTTGTGGCAAGCTTATTGTTCAGAAGATATAGATTTTTAAAATCAATGTGAAATTGGACAAACACAAATAAATACCAAACGTAAGCTTTTTGAATCACATAAATATTTTTGTGCTAAGACACGTTAACATATTCATAACATTTTAAAAAGTACTTCGGGTTATCTCATATATATATATATATATATATATATATAAATGAGATAACCCGAAGTACTTTTTAAAATATTATGAATATATATATATATATATATATATATCGAGTTCTAAATCTATAGTAAATTAGTTATAGCTAAAAATTTGTATACAAGGGGGTGTTGGCCCCACTAAAATTCGAAGTTTTCTACCAAACAAATTTCGAGAATATTATTAATCGTAGACATAGTAAAGGAATGGGAACAAACCCAATATGAAAAGTATAAATTAATCGTTCGTCAGTTGCCGTTAAGTAGCAACTATATGTATTGTCAATTAGAGCTTCAGATATTTAACTATTGGTTATCTCTAACCAGAGATTTGTTAATAATTTTACAGCTAAATTTATAATAATTTATGGAAGGGAGTAAAAACCCCATATAGCAGAAAAGAAAAAAGCTATGTAAACAAAAATTAAAAATGTAGAACTGAATCGTAGATACATGAATGCTTAAGTATATTAAAGTGGGTAGCGATCTTTATTCAAAATTGAGCCTGAAGGAACTAATTGACGCTCCCGTGAGTTCAGCCACATAAACCAAAAGCGATTAACAGTTTGGAAAATAAGTCCTCCAGTGAATATTTTCTGAATGTGATGCGACATAACAAACTTGTTGAGGCCTTTAAGTAGTAATTTCGTCTAAATTTATAATATTTTAAATAAATATGAATAATATTTATTTATATTTATTAGGGCAGTACGATTAAAAATTTTAATTGAAATATTGTGAACCGTAGTATTTTATAGTGGCGCTACCCACTCTTATATATTTGCGTTTCATTACATAGGTATGAACATTATCGTATGTGAGTGAAGGGGGCTGTAATTTCAATGAATAAAATGATGAATACCTTATTTTATATGTATATAATTTATATTATATGATTTATATGTATCCTTACTTGTCAAAGCAAGGGACTAGTGCTTGTTATTTCTGGCTTCAAAGTCAAAGCGATTGTTATTGTACAAGTTAGACATCTACCTCAAAATAAAATATTGGTAGCAAAATTCGTTTCCTTCCAAGCGCATTTGTCAGTGGATAAATGTCAACAATATACCCAGAGATACTAAAGAAGGCGAGATGTGTCATGTATGTTTTTGCTGCCGCGAAGAAACCCCATATAACAGAAAAGAAAAAAACTTTTTAAACAAAAATTAAAAATTCATGTATTTAAGAATTTGCTATAAAGAGTGTCATTACTTCTAAATTTTAGTAAAAAATTAAAAACATAAAGTACATAAAAAACAATTACTTGGTGTCGGACTTAATCCTTTTAATGTTGTTGAATAGTGATATAAGATTAGTTTTCTGAAGGCCACATTCAAAATGTGCAATTACTCTTCACAAATTTTGCTTTATATAAACCATTGTGTCTAGGTTTAATATTTTATGCCTCCATACAATTATCTCAACTACCACAATGGCAGTGTCACATCATCTATTGCCAAGCAAAAACAGTCTTCTTACGAAACAACGAAATTTAATTTCATTGTATTTTGTTAGCATTTCCGTAGTTGTCAGGCCGCCTTCTTTGTTAATAAAATGTCTATTTTTTAACTTTTGCTATTTAATTTCCCGCTCGCTCTCTCTCCCTCCGAGCACGACAGAGAGCACGGACACAGAAAAAGTTTACTTTTTGGGGTTTTTGTTTGCAACACTTAATGAACTTTTGTGATAAGCACAAAAATATTTTTTATTTGTTGTCCGGCAAAAAAGCAGCACATCAACAGAATCTCAAATAGCAGCAGCAGTTGTAGTAGGAAACAACACCAAATTGTTGCAAGTTTCAGTGGAGCGGAAGAAGGGTGGCGAGGCAAAAGAAAAAGTGTAAATTGCTGCGTGTTATTTTGTTGTTAAAACACCAAAAACACTCGTTGCCTGTTGGCCTTTTTGTGTTGCAGCAACACACACACACTCATTCAAAAAACGGCCATGGTCTAAAAAACTGTTGTTAACCCGGCCGAGCGGAGCGTATGAGAGGAATGAGCATTGTTTTCTATGGTCAAGGATAGGATTGTGAATGAAACATACAAAATACAAAGCGTTGGTATGCCATGGCCTGGAATGCTGCTGCTGCTGCCGTTGCAACCAAATTGCTGTGTTGTGGAGTGTTGTTTAAGTGTTTTGTATTGTTAAAGTGTGGAGCGATTTTTGTTGAACTGTGGGCCTGCCACCATCCAAGGAAAACTTTTTAAGTGGTGTTGTCTTGTCTTTTTTTAAGGGATAAAATTAAAAGTAATTTGAAACAATTACACGACACAATGCAACAATTTTAGCAAGTGTTAGGCTAATTAGAGCAGCTGATGTTTAGAGTTACAGAAGGCTGCAATAGTTGGTCATAATTATAGTTGGATAGTAAGAGAATTATATTCAGAAACAATTTAAACAGCAATATTGAAATATAACCCACATGATTCCAGTTAAGGCCTTTCTACATCATCACAAAACAAATTGTGATTTTTTCAAAATCCTTTTAAAAAGAAAAAGTCCTTTACAACGATCTACCTTTATTTGCCATTTTGTTAAACAATTTATCTGCAAAGCTTTAAAAGCTACCACAATTTGTCCTAGCAAAGACCACTTTAGCATATATAACCCTCCAAAAGAAAATGAAAAATAACAACAACACACATGAAGAAAACAGTTGAATAATTCCTGCTAAATAAAAGAAAAACAGAAACAAAACAGCTTCCTTCGAAACTGTTTCGACAAAACAACATCTTTTGAATCTTTTGAAAACAGAAAAACAAAGAACATGTCAACAAGCAAAGGGTTCACAAATTTAATTAACTCATTTGATTGTTCTTCTTGTGTGTGTGTGTGTGTCGGTGGCCTTTTGTCACAGCCAGTCAGAGACAAGTGTTTTAATTAAAACAAAATTACCGTGGAAATTTAGCTCGTCAGTGCTTTTGTTTTGCAAACAATCAGCAGCGTAAAACGAAAAGGCGTTAATCATTTACATGCGTCGCTACAAATAAAATGAAAATAATCACATGTAGAAATGAATCGTAGATACACGAACGTAGTAAGTAATGCATACATTAAACTGGGTAACGAAATCTAATCGAATGATTTTCTTGAAAGCAGAAGATCATTGTGAATATTTTCAGAATGGAAATTGGAAACAAGTAAAAACGGCATTAAGTTCGGCGGGGCCGAACTTTATATAAACTCCACCATGGATTGCATTCCACAGAGGTTGTCGGTTTTCGTAGAAGTGCAGTAATATTACAAGAAAATATAAATTTTTTAATATAGCCAAACCAAAACAAATACAAATATTGAAAAAAATAAATGTAATATAAATGTAATATAATAATACCAATACATCAATTCAAAAAACAAATATTCTTATATTTATATTTTCAAAAAGCTTAAATACCATAAATATTGGTAGATAGTGGGTGCTACAGTTGGTGGTATTTCCATTCTATTTTAATTCCAAAAGTAAAAATTTTGAAAATCCATTATTAGACGTACATAGTGCAATATAACCTAACTTCATGATTCAAGCAATTTTTGCCGTAAAAGAAAAAGTACGAATTTGGAAAAAAACTTTTTAGTTTGCGTGTCTATGCAGTCAGAGGAATGTATACACCGAATTTCGTGATTCCAGCTGCGCCCATTTTTACCTCCTTGACGTTTCTACGCAATTAAAATTTTATCATTCTAGCTGTAGTCGTTTAGTTGGTACTATTTTTATCCATCTGTACCATTGTATCCCTTGAAAGTACGAATTTCGAAAAATCCGTTTATTTTCCGTGTCTACGCAGTCAGAGGAATGTATACTCCAAATTGCATGACTCTAGTTCAGGTCATTTGATTGGTACTATTTTCATCCCCTTTTTCATTTTAACCCCAAAAAGTACGAATTTCGAAAAACCCGTCTATTTTCCGTGTCTACGCAGTCAGAGGAAAGAATACTCCGAATTTCATGACTCTAGCTGCTGTCATTTGATTGGTACTATTTTTATCCTTTTTTCATTTTAACCCCAAAAAGTACTAATTTTGAAAAATCTGTTTATTTTAAGAGTCTACGCAATCAGAGGAATGTATACACCGCATTTCATTATTCTAGGTGTAGCCGTTTGGTTGGTACCATTTTTATACCTCCGTACCCATTGTATCCCTTTAAAGTACGGATTTGGAAAAAAAACCTTTTATTTTTCATGTCTACGTAGTCAAAGGAATGTATACTCCGAATTTCATGACTCTAGATGCGGTCATTTGGTTGGTACTATTTTTATCCCCTTTTTCCATGTTGACCCCAAAGAGTACGAATTTCGAAAAATCAGTTTATTTTCCGTGTCTACACAGTCAGAGGAATGTATACTCCGAATTTCATGACTCTAGCTGTGGTCATTTGATTGGTACTATTTTTATCCCTTTTTTTCATTTTAACCCCAAAAAGTACGAATTTTGAAAAATCCGTGTATTTTACTTGTCTTTGCAATCAGAGAAATGTATACACCGAATTTCATTATTCTAGGTACAGCCGTTTGGTTGGTACCATTTGTATCCCTCTATTCCCAGTTCACCCCTTAAAAGTACTAATTTGGAAAAATACTTTTATATTATGTATCTACGCAATTAGAGGAATGTACACACCGAATTTAGTATTTCTAGCAGTTGTCGTTTAATAAGTAATATTAATAAGTATTTTTATCCCTTTTCTGCTCCATTTCACCCCCTACAAATAAGAATCACTTTATGGTGCACGTTTTTGCTATAAGGTGAATGCGCATACCAAATATCAAGCAAATATAAACAGATATATTCAAAAAAACATGCTTAAATATGCTAAAATATTAGGGATTATTATGGGTATTTTTAGTCCTTGTGAGGGAAAAATTTTTCCCTATGGGCCGATTTCGCCCCGTTTCAATCCCAATCGATCTACGACTATAAGACGCATTTATGGAAAATTTGAATTTCGTTTAGATGCTAGCGTGCTTTCAACAGACGGACGGACGGACATGGCTAGATTGTCTTAGAATTTTATGACGATCAAGAATATATATACTTTATAGGGTCTCAGGTTGATATTTCAAGAAGTTACAAACGGAATGACACAGTTAGTATACCCCCATCCTGGAGGTGGAGGGTATAAAAATCAACATTCTGAGCCCTTTGTATATATGAATAATTTCATCTAATATTCCATATTACATTTGGACCGGACGATATACGTCTGAAACTATAGTCAAAATGAAAATTGTTGGCGTTTTCAATTTCTGGTTTTCTCATCCTTTAGTTACTTAAAAGGACTACAAAGTTTCAAAGAATAACATTTTTCAAATAATTATTTTTAATACTTATTCGCACACTATTATACCCGTAGGGATATCTCATTAAAGAGAAGAATATCTGTTAACAATACTTCAAACTTCATGCATCCAACTGCATTAGCTTAGCTTTAACAACTATTTCAAATTTCCCCCTTAAAAAGTTACAAATTATTTTTTTTAAATTTAAGAAGATTAAGGGGAGAAACTTGAAACGGTTATTAATACTAAACTATTTCAGGTATAAGTATGCAATTTGAAGTATTTTTAACTGATATTATCCTCTTTAATTTGATACTTATATCGGGATAGTGGGGTGCGAACTAATATTCAAAATAATCATTTAAAATATACTATCCTTTAAAATTTGTAGTCAGGACGAGAAAATGAAAAACTGAAAACGCTAACAATCTCCACTTCATCTATAGTTTCAGACTTTTCCCACAGGTGTAATCTCATCAGAATGTTAATGGTAATGTTTTTGTGGCGCGACTCACTCTTATGTATGTATGCATCATTATTTAGGTATAATTATTCTTGTATGTGTGAGAGGGTGGGGGCTATAATTTCAATGAGTAAAATAATAAATAGCTTATTTTCCCAGAAATAATTTATATGTATCCTTACTTGTCACAAGGGAGGAACTAGGGCTTTTTATTTCTGGCTTCAAAGGGTAACAATAAGGTGATTATTTCCAGACATTAACAAAGTCAAAGCGATTTTTATTTACACAAAGAATGTCTGTTTAACTCATGAATATTATTCCCATTTATTTAATTAGGAAATAATATGAGGGAAACAAATAATAACTGAACAAAATCAATAAGTTAGTATAACTTTAAATTTTACCTATTTCCAAAAAAAAATTAGAAAAATATAAATCATATTTAGATATTTATGATTTAAAAAGAGATCTTGGAAAAAATGTGGGAAGAAACGTTTTGATTATAAAAATATTTGTATACCCTCCACCTCTAGAATGGGGGTATATTCACTTTGTCATTCCGTTTGTAACACCTTGAAATATCCATCGGAGACCCCATAAAGTATATGTATTCTGGGTCGTGGTAAAATTCTAAGACGATATAGCCATGTCCGTCTGTCTGTCTGTTGAAAGCACGATAGCGGCCGAACGAAATGAGTTAGGAGGTTCAAATTTTGCCTAAACGTGTCGTATGGTTGTAGATCGGTTGGGATTGAAAGTGGGCGAAATCGGCCCAGAGGGAAACATTTTTCCCTCACAAGGACTGAAAATACCCCTAATATTTAGAGTATTTCAGCATGTTTTTTGAACATATTATCTTGTATTTACTTGATATTTGCAATGCGCATTCCCTTTATAGCATAAAAGGGCACGATAGAGTGATTTTTATTTGTAGGGGGCGAAATGGGACAAAAAGGGTACCTATCAAACGACAACAGATAGAAATACGAAATTTGGCGTGTACATTCCTCTAATATAGTAGATACTTTTAAGGGGTTAAATGGGGATAGAGGGATAAAAATAGTACCAACTTAACGGCTGCACCTAGAATTATGAAATTCGGACTGCGTAGACACGAAAAATAAAACTTTAAAACTTTATAGTTTGAAATATTAAACAAATTTAGTAACGTGCTTAAAAATATCACAATTTTCGTAATATGGTACTGTGCTTCTATGTAAAGTCGACTTCTTTTAATCTGCTGGTAATACTGTAGAATGCACTCCGTGGTGGAGGGTATATAAGATTCGGCCCGGCCGAACTTAACGCCTTCTTATTTGTTTTTTTTAATACCACTTGTGTTTTCTCCAAGCTGAAATTTTCAGGGTGTGTTTAGAATCGATCATTCATAAATTTTTTAAGAGCTTTTTAAAAAAAAACGCATAAAATTTGCAAAATCTCATCGGTTCTTTATTTGAAACGTTAGATTGGTCCATGACATTTACTTTTTGAAGATAATTTCATTTAAATGTTGACCGCGGCTGCGTCTTAGGTGGTCCATCCGCTTAGTCCAATTTTGGCATTTCCACGTTTTTGAGTAACAGAGACCCAATTGGTGCGAACGGCGACGAATCGAAAATTGGTGGTCATCATTAACACTGGCCGATACAGCTGCGATATTTTCTTCAGTTCGCACTCTACGTAAGCGTGTTGGTGGTTTAATGTCCAACAATGTAAATTTGGTGCGAAATTTAGTCACAATAGCCCGAATAGCCGCTTCAGTGGGTCGATTAAACTGACCATAAAATGGAAGCGCGCAATGAACTTTCTTAACAGAGCACGCATTTTGATAATAAAATTCAATAATTTGCAAGCGTTGTTCGTTTGTAAGACGATTCATGATGAAATGTCAAAGCATACTGAGCATCTTTCTCTTTGACACCATGTCTGAAATCCCACGTGATCTGTCAAATACTAATGCATGAAAATCCTAACCTCAAAAAAATCACTCTTTATATGCCTATGACAAGTAGGCATGTTGGGGGCCTTCTTCAGACATATTCCAAATTATCGCTTGTCATTCCCATCTCGCTTCTCAAAGTAGGAATGCAAAGTCTTCTAAAAGATCCCTTAGTCATTCTTATACCCTCCACTAGGGTATTATGTCTTTGTGCATTTGTTTGTAACACCCAAAAGGGAACGAGTTAGACCCATCGTTTATTATACAGATCGGCTGTCAGTCTATCCGTCTGTCTGTCCATATATCCTTGTAATCAAAGTACAGGTCGTAATTGTTGTTAAAACTAAATGAAACTTTGCACAACGAAGTTTTATGGGATAAGTACGAACTATATAATTTGAAGCAAATCGGTTCAGATTTAGATATAGCTCCCATACAAATTTTGTACCCGATTTTACTCTATCCGCTCTTGTAACCACAGATTTTCTTCCAATTTATCAAAATGCCATATGTGTCAACTAGAAACAGCTCTGGTAAAAATATGCACGATCGGTTCAGATTTATATATAGCTCCCATACAAATGTCTCTTTCGATTTGACTCTTTCCCCTCTAGAAAGCACTAAATAAGGAAAATGTGTGACAGAATTGTTAGAGAAACCCAGATACAGAAAGTTGGTATAAACGCAATTGGAACCGCAAATTGTAGATTTTGGCAACAA
Source organism: Polietes domitor (assembly GCA_947397865.1). Taxonomy (NCBI): domain Eukaryota; kingdom Metazoa; phylum Arthropoda; class Insecta; order Diptera; family Muscidae; genus Polietes; species Polietes domitor. Next base: position 22,095,543 of record OX377620.1, on the reverse strand, counting down.
TTGTAGTTTTTTTCACGACTAACTACATATATATATATTACAAGCGACATTGGTTCTTAATACACATATAGAAAATCCGTCGTAGATTGCAAGAAAATTACAAAACAAAAATATAAAGCATTTTAGCCATATCACCCACGAAAATGAAAATTTTCCAAAAAAATCAAATTCTCTCGATCTCTCCACATTTTCTGTCGAAAAAGATCGATGCTCCCATTTTATTTTGTTGAATAAGTTGGCATATAATGTTGCTATTTAAACGTGAAAAACTTTATGTACAACTTTGGTGTCTGAAATTTTCCGGCAATTTTTTAGAACATTTTAATTCTTAAATGTCCTTTTTGAAAGGACATTTTTAATGTTCTCTAAAAAGGGTCAAATTGACCCATATAGAGAGGAGCTAGAGGGTTAAGATCTTCCACAAAAATATTCCTCATATAGCTCTGACAATAAGAATTCTCTCAGAAATTAACTTACACACAGAAAACAGATTCATTACCACAACCGAAATTTTTGCCAACCGAATTTTTGCATTTCTACGTACTATCACAAAATTGTATGGGCGATTCCATCAGTATAACCGACTTTTTGTTGCAAAAATAGCATTTTCAGTACAGTGAACTGAAATTATTTGTTGCAGAGACATTAAATCTAGAATGTTTTGGTACATCGAACTATCAAAGAGGTATCTGCAACTAAATTGTTATACATATCTGTTGTTACTATCATTTTTTGGTTATAATGTGCTTTTAAATTCGGTAGTCTGGATTACGATCGTTGGTTGTTGCGACCATTTGTTGATTGAATACATTTTTTCGTATTCGATTATCCTGACCGAAATTCATTACAAGAACATAGTTTTACTATTTTGTATTATTACATTAAAAAAAGTACTAATGTAAAATACTGTTATAATGCATGAGTTGATTGGTACAATATATATAAATATACTGTTGTAAAAAAGTCCATATATATGGAAAAACAAATTTCGATTGATTGTAACGGGCCATCATTTGTGGCTTTCGTACGACCGTCTAAGGAAACATATATGACTGTAATAAGGAAGCTATTGGTATTCTAGAATATAAAGTAGACATATGGGCAAATCTACGGTATAGTACGATTCCATGTCACTCAGGCTTCTAACCGCTTTAAGAGCAATATATAATATTTCTGAGAGTGTCATAATTTTCAAAACGACGAGTTTAACCTCGCCAACATCCTAAAGTTTTAAAATTATGCTGTTAATGTAGTCTACTGAGCTAAGGTCTACCCTAATTTACCCTATTTTTGCTTGTAACTTTCGGGAGTTGTTCAACTCTTTTGGCTATAACTTTTTCAGCATAAGAGAAAATCATTCTGATCTTTTTGTGGATGATAGTAATGATGTTGCGGAATCTTCTATATGTTGAAAGGGGCGTGTGCCATCACTGAGGAATAAATGGTAGCTCTTCAAAATCTGTCACTCTGTTTTTGCATAAAACGAAAATTGATACAATTTTCTTTTTTGCGCTTTCAGCGTGAACGTAATTGCAAATTTTTTAATATTGGATTATAAACGACAGAGATACTAACAAAAGGCGACCGGACGATTTGGTGTGCCTTCAGCGACAAGGATATTATGACAGTACGAACATCATCAGGTCGATGCGTGCAGATCATGAAATTTCATATTTTTTGAAGAGCACATCCGCAGTTTGAAAAATAACTGGTGGCAACCCTGTGTGATCGGTGAATATGGGTACTATTAATAATGTGTGTAAGTGCTAAATAGATCGAATTATTATTTTGGTACCGAGAGCCATTTTAGGTTAAATTTTGTTGATTTTCATAGGGTTTTCAGGCTTAACTTGCAATAGAACCAAAAGGGACAATCCGATTATAACTTCTTCAGCACTTGAAAAAAATGATGCACGCGAGCACATTATTTATATTTAATGTATTTTTAACAAGTTGACGCTAAAATAAAACTTGTGCCTCTAATTTGAAATTTTTAATTCTTCAAAATTGAAATCGGACTATTTTGTAGATTTTCCCATATATTCAAACAAAATTACATTTGTAATGGAAAAATCTACCTTAGTTTAATCTTTCAGAACTTCTTAGATTTTTTGAGCATTTCTGTCTTTGGAAAACTGTTTTATATAAACTTCCCCAGCAACTGATTCCACAGTAAATTGGGTAAAGAACATTTATATATGATTTGGGGAATCTGCAGATTGAAACGTCTTTAGAATTAAAAAATTGAAACTGCTTTAAACAATCATTCTGGCAAGCATTTTTCCCATCCCATATTCTTCGTTCATGTAGACTTAACTTCTTATAAAGGGTGATTTTTTAAGAGCTTGATAACTTTTTTTTTAAAAAAAACGCATAAAATTTGCAAAATCTCATCGGTTCTTTATTTGAAACGTTAGATTGGTCCATGACATTTACTTTTTGAAGATAATTTCATTTAAATGTTGACCGCGGCTGCGTCTTAGGGGGTCCATTCGGAAAGTCCAATTTTGGGCAACTTTTTCGAGCATTTCGGCCGGAATAGCCCGAATTTCTTCGGAAATGTTGTCTTCCAAAGCTGGAATAGTTGCTGGCTTATTTCTGTAGACTTTAGACTTGACGTAGCCCCACAAAAAATAGTCTAAAGGCGTCAAATCTTGATCTTGGTGGCCAACTTACCGGTCCATTTCTTGAGATGAATTGTTCTCCGAAGTTTTCCCTCAAAATGGCCATAGAATCGCGAGCTGTGTGGCATGTAGCGCCATCTTGTTGAAACCACATGTCAACCAAGTTCAGTTCTTCCATTTTTGGCAACAAAAAGTTTGTTAGCATCGAACGATAGCGATCGCCATTCACCGTAACGTTGCGTCCAACAGCATCTTTGAAAAAATACGGTCCAATGATTCCACCAGCGTACAAACCACACCAAACAGTGCATTTTTCGGGATGCATGGGCAGTTCTTGAACGGCTTCTGGTTGCTCTTCACTCCAAATGCGGCAATTTTGTTTATTTACGTAGCCATTCAACCAGAAATGAGCCTCATCGCTGAACAAAATTTGTCGATAAAAAAGCGGATTTTCTGCCAACTTTTCTAGGGCCCATTCACTGAAAATTCGACGTTGTGGCAGATCGTTTGGCTTCAGTTCTTGCACGAGCTGTATTTTATACGGTTTTACACCAAGATCTTTGCGTAAAATCTTCCATGTGGTCGAATAACACAAACCCAATTGCTGCGAACGGCGACGAATCGACATTTCACGGTCTTCAGCAACACTCTCAGAAACAGACGCAATATTCTCTTCTGTACGCACTGTACGCATTCGTGTGGTTGGTTTAATGTCCAATAAAGTAAACTGAGTGCGAAACTTGGTCACAATCGCATTAATTGTTTGCTCACTTGGTCGATTATGTAGACCATAAATCGGACGTAAAGCGCGAAACACATTTCGAACCGAACACTGATTTTGGTAATAAAATTCAATGATTTGCAAGCGTTGCTCGTTAGTAAGTCTATTCATGATGAAATGTCAAAGCATACTGAGTATCTTTCTCTTTGACACCATGTCTGAAATCCCACGTGATCTGTCAAATACTAATGCATGAAAATCCTAACCTCAAAAAAATCACTCTTTATAAATGAAGTCATTCACATTCATCTGAAAATTATGAATTGATATATTAGCATTTTTCTTTTTAATTTGTTGTAAAGCGTCTCGCCTCGTATATCAGCACCCACAATATTTTAGCTTACGTAGTATTTTGGTTCTTGATATAAAGTTATTAATTCAGCCAAAATCAAAAAATCTTGACGAGTTACTCTGAAAAAATAAGACAATTTTCCTGTAGTAATATTTATTAAACTAAAAGTAAAGTATAGTTTTGAATTATAGTGTAGCTTTTGCTTATATCGCTCATTTTCATTTCATTTTTTATTTGGTAATTTTTGTGGAGAGTGATTTAAGAGCTAATCACAAAATATTTTTATTGTCTTCGATTGATATAGCCAATGTTCTTGCTGTGTTTACTTTCTTTTGGTTATGACCATGTTTTTATAGTACATTAAACTAGATATCTATGAAGAATATGGAAATATGGCGTTTTCAATAAAAATAGTTGTGGTTATATCATTATTTATTGGTTCTGATGGAATTCCAACATTCCCATTCTCTGTGTGTACAACACTTTTCTCAATTTGTATAATGCTCCCTTCGATCACAAAATTAAAACTTTGACCCACTGTAAAGAGAAACTCAGACCATCTTGACTATAAGTTTAGTCTACAAAAATGATCTACTCAACATGCCCTTTCAGAATTATAGAGTCTTTTCTAAAAATGCCATTGGACAGTGTTATTAAATAAATCGAAATCTCCAAAAAATATGCAATTTAACCCATATAAACAAATTTGGCAGGGACATGTGCAAAGTTTTGAAAATCTAGATCATAATTCAAAGCTGTTTGGAAATGACATAAGAAAAATCAAATGTCTCTAATTAAATCACAATCATGAATAATCACCATGAGATTACAATGTTTTTTGTCCAGGGACATTTCAAATCTTAAGCCAGAAATTTGGCAAAAATATCAAAAAGAAATCATGTCTTTGATTTATGCTATTTTATGACTGACTGCATGTGGGTAAAGACACCCCACAAACATTAAAACCAAACACTCGCATATTCCTCAAAAAGGGGTGGGGTGGTGTCATTGATATGTATTTGAGTTTGTGTCTTGCTTGGCATGCTTGTCCTAAGGCCTAGTATGTATTTGTTTTGACAAAGTCATCCTCTACAAAATGCGATAAATCGTTAACTAAACACTTTGATGAACAAACAAACAATCAAAGACATACACAGACAGGCGGACTAACTGACAGGCAGGCAGTCAAACATGACAACAAATTGATTTGCCGCTTACCGTAGAGAGAATTAATAGCTTAACAACATGCTTGCTGTTGTGTACGAAAACGCCTGAGGAGAAGGTTGTCATCAAGACGTTCACCTTTTCGATGTTATGCTTGGGAGCCATTTATGCTTTATTTGTTTTATTAATTGCTTCATTTCTGTTCATTTGTGCTCGTGTTCGATGGTGTCGAGAACATTTATTTCAACATGTCTTCGGGAAATTACGGTGGTTAACCTGATTTGGCAACATTTAATGGCCAACATTTTACGATAATTTATTGTTTACACGCCAAGGTGTAAACAGCGCCAGTGACACGGTGGCGTATGGTTAATAACAAATTAAAATAACTTTGTGATAAACACCAGTAAATTGTTTGCTTTTCCTTCACCGGAATTGGTTTTCACAGCCATTCTTAGTTTGCCATTAAGCGTGTAACACCTTGAAAAGTAGTTGCTGGCGAATGGTGGATATGAACAATAAATACACCCTTGGGATCATTCCATGCGATTTTTATATATTCCAGAGTGGTCTAGGCCAACTCTCAAAAAATGCTTAGATTGTCGTTAACTGCTTAGTTTCCCAGAGAGAAGTACCTTCGTTTTTGGTAGCAACATGTATGATCGTCACTGTATGTCTCATCAATTTCCCCCTACATTGTTGCCCAATTTAATTAAATTTTTTTCTAGAAATTCACTTTCACTCACCTCTACCACTTCGCCCCACAAATCGCAAATCGTTGAATTTCGCCACCTGATTCTTCATCACCGCCGTCGAGTTCCTCAGCTCGGCGCAATAGTTTTCATCGTTGCCCGCCCTCACCGTCACCATCGTCCCGTCCATGATGTCGCCCAGCGACACCACCTTGAAGGCCACCGGCAGCGTTTTGTTCGAACGCCAGTGCGGCGGCAACACGGTGCACACAAACAACGGACTGCTGGTGCGTATCAATTCGCCCGGATGTTCGGTGAGAAAATCGCCGAGTGTGCGCTCCGCCAAAATGTCCGACGTCATTTTCGTGTAGGCCTCATTGAGCAGTTGGGCTGCTGTGGGCGGAGTGTTCTGTTCGGTTGAGTTGTTATTGTTGCCATTCGAGCTGCCATTGTTGTTGCTGTTGTTGGCATTTGAATTGGACGAACTCGTGTTGTTGTTGTTCTGCGTATTGGTGCTATTGTTGTTGTTGTTGTTCGTGTTGTTGGAGGCGACCGCGTTGCTGGCATTGGTCGTGCCTCCGTTTGTTGTCGTTGTGAGATGCATTTTCGTATCAAAGTTGTTCACTTTGTGGCTGTTGCTGATCGCCGACGCTGCGGATGAATAATGCGCTGTATGGTGGGTGCTGTGGCCGTAGTTGGCGGCAACGACTTGTTTGAACCGCACAATTTTTGTAGAGTTTTATAACGACGTTGAGGATCAAAATTCAGCCGCCTTCAGTAAATATGATTTACTAGTGGAATGGATGCTTGTTGGACTCTCTGTATGTGTTTGGACTTTAGGAGAGTGTCATCTGCAAAGAAAAAAATATTTAAATTATTAGTTGGAATTTCATTTTTCATCAAAATAACTAACTAACTAATTTTTTTTGGCTTTATGTAGACTTTGCTTTTCGACTTAGAAATTTTTATATTCCTCAATTTCTATTTATTTTAAATAATTATTATTAGTGGCTATGGGGGATAATTAGTGATCCCTTTTTGTATATTTTTTGGATTTTTTTATATGAGGTATAATAAAAAATGTTTTTCAAAATGAAGACGATTGCAAATTCTTGAATTGTTTTAAAAAACATGCTTTTAATATCTCTACAAAAATATAAAAACCTAAAGCAGCAAAAATAAATCCCAAAATAAAATCAAAAATGTTTTCCAAAATAAGCACGATAGCAAAATCGTGCTTATTTTGTTTTTTAGAAGAATGTTTTTTTTAGTGACAGCCATTTCTTCTTTCTAATTGTGGATCACAAGAAACAGAAAGATATATTGAAAATTACAATTCTAAAAATATTTTTTCAAGGATTTTATAGCTTATATTTACACTTTTAGAGCTTACACTGTGGAGAATTTAATAGAATGTAAATTTATCGATATGTCACGTCGAAATGTCAATAGACCAATAAATAAACTGTTAAAAAACCAGTACAAAATGACAATAGTATAAAAATTTTTCACTTTTTGGGAAAATTAGTCATAGAACTGTAACATAATGAGTTGGACATGAATATATTGACAATATTTTTATATTACTGTTCAAGGTGTCAGAATACGTCTGATCCAGTTCTGACTAACATAGATCCACAGTGGCCTTCCACGTTGGGCGAATTTTGTAAGATATTAAATAACGTTGCGTTTATTGGAGGTCCATAACTTATACATTTATTTATCGCTTTTCTCAATAGGCTTTATTTTCCTCGATATTACAGACTAAAATATAAATATTCTGATATCTAATTTGTTAAGAGTTTTTCATGCTATTTAGAGAAAAAATTAAAAAGAGGGACTTAAAAAAATATTATATATGGTCCGCCATCTAACTTTTTTTCAACTATTCAACCGTTGGATTTTTTTTTGTGGGGTGCCCTCAGCAGCCATTTGAATGAAATTATTTTCCATTATTAACCGGAAGGATTGTACTTTCAAGTAAAAAAAGAAATCTGAGAAAATATTCAGTAGTTTTTTATAGCATTAAAAAAAATGATATTTGTTGAAATATGTGGTTTCTAGAGCGGAAAAAGTAAAACATAGGAGACATTGGTATGGGGTCCGCCATCTAACGTTTTTTTTCATCTATTCAACCGTTGGACTATTATTTGTGGGGTGCCCGAGGCAGCCATGTGAATGAAATTATTTTCCATTATTAACCGGAAGGATTGTACTTTCAAATAAAAAACGAATTTGAGAAAATATTCAGTAGTTTTATTTTATAGCATTTTCAAAAAAAAGTTGTTTGGCGGACCCTATACTTCTACAAAGAGTGTCGGAACTACTACATTTATCCATAGATCTTAAACATATTGACATTATTTTCTGTGTTAGAATGTTAAATATTAAAAAATATAACAAAAAATATTTTTTTAACTTTTTCGCGCCAGCAAAAAGAAATATTTTTCAAAAAAAAAGAACCACCACCATATTTCCAAAATCGGTGTAAAAAACAAGTAAGGAAAGCTAAGGTCGGGCGGGACCGACTATATGATACACTCCACTTTCTATCCGAATACAATTCAATTCGGTAAAACGGATTTATGTATGTTTCCTAATCATAGGCGAATATGACCTGACCCAATTTGTCAAATCGAGAAGAGTATTTGTATCGAGGCTATATTCAAACATGGAATGAAGTAACTCACTTCCACAATAGGTTCTACCAGTACAAGTACAAAGTGTTATGCTGAATATGAAGAATTTTGGTGAAAATACATGTTTTCTGGGCGGAATGTTGTATGGGAACTATATATAAATCTGAACCGATCTGACCCATTTTTACCATGGGTGTTTCTAGTGGAAATATAAGACATTTTGCCGAATTTGAAGAAGATCTGTAAAAATATGTGGTTTTCAGAGCTGAAAAAGTCGAATCGGGAGCGAAATTTGAAAGGTAGCTATATATAAATCTTAACCGATCTGACCTATTTTCACGACAAGTGTTCCCAGTTTAAATATAAGATGTTTTGCCAAATGTTAAGACAATCTTATAAAATATGTGGTTTCTAGAGCAGAAAAAGTGAAATTGGGAGCGAAATTTGTATGGGAGCTATATATAAATCTGAACCGATATAACACATTTTCATCACATGTGTTTCTAGTTGAAATATAAGATGTGTTGCCAATTTTTAAGAAAATTTGTGATGTCTACAGTGAAAAGAGTCAAATCGGAAGTGAAATTCGAATGGGGGCTATATCTACATCTTCAAATTAAATAGCGTTCGTCCTCATCCCGAAAAACTTCGTTGTCTAAAGTTTAATTTGGTTCTACCTACAATTCCGACCTGTATCGTGATTACAAGAATAGATGGACAGACGGACGGACATTGCTAAATCGATTCAAAAAGTGATTCTAAGTCTTTTGCGTGTTACAAAGAAATTCACAAAAACATAATACTCTCTTGGAGTGTATAAATACAGGTGAAAATTAAATTGCAAGCTTCTGTCTGTATTGTTTAGCAATAACAACTATTTCAAGTTTTCCAACATAAAAAGTAAAATATGAATAAACTATTTATACTAACTGGTAAACTTTAAATGGTTGTTAACTAATATAGATAGAATCATGTCATTTGAAGTAGTTTGGATACTTCAACTACTTCTACTACTTATTCTCTTTAATTTAATTCTAATACCGTTATAATATGGTGCGAGTAACTATTTAAAATAATTTTTGAAAAAGTTTATCCTTTGGAATTTTATAGACCTATGAACCGACAACAAGATAAGAAAATGAAAAACTAATTATACCAATGACCTCTATTTTGCCTATAGTTTCAGACGTACATCACCCGGTTCAAGTGTACGTATATCGCCCGGTTTATTTTTGTGTGTAGTGTTACACCGTGTGATAATTTTCCATTTTCCCATTGGAGCTTAACAAGACCATATACAGATGGAACTAGAGATCGTTTGTAGAAAATCTGTGTACTCAGTTTTCCATTTGGAGATATTCTCTCCTTTTAATGTAATAATGTTGTAATAATTGATTTTCTTACTTTTGCGATCCATGCAAAGGCGACATGGGTATCAAATGAAAGCAAGACGTATCTGTTAAAAACCCTTCTCATCTCATGTAACTATCTGCATTAGTTTATCATTCACAACTATTTGAATTTTTTCTCCTTAAAAAGTTGAAATGTATTTATTTTTACTTTTAAGTGGGGAACACTACACAGAAAATAATTCAAAAGGCTCAAATCTCAGCTCCGAGGCAGCCAATTGACATCACGATTTCGGTGGATTATCCGATTTTCAAAAACAGTGCGTAAAATATCGATGGTTGCGTTGGCTGTATGACATGTGGCACCGTCTTGTTGAAACCAAATGTCGTCGATATAATTCTCTTGAATTTTTATAAACAAAAATTCGTTGAGCATGGCACGTTAACGCTCACCGTGGTAACGGAGGTTCCTTGCTTATTTCCGAAGAAAAATGGCCCAATGATGCCGCCAGCCACACCAAACAGTGACTCGTTGCATAGTCCCATAACTGGTCATATTTTCGTCAAATATTCGGTATAAGTTCATATTTCGGTATAAGTTCTCTTAAAGAAACTAATTTACTTTGCCGATGAAAGTGTTTACAATTCCAAAAAAAAACACTTGTTTATAACGTGCCTCTTACTGAGTATCCCCATCCCAACCTCACCCTTCCACGACAACAAACTCATGCCGAAAATTAAAAACTTTTTGGCCACATTTGTTGGTTTGATTTTTGGCCAAGAGATAGTAGCAAAAAACACGAAGCTCACATCGCAAAAAAAACATTCAATTTCCATTGAATATTAAAGGAAAAAAATAACACGCTTACGTTTTTGTTTGTCCACCATAAATCCCCAAATTTAGTGATACGTCTGTCTGACTGTCTCCATGGCCAGCCAGTGTTTTTTTCCCTCAGTGTGCATGGCTTATCTTTTGAATGGATATGGATGAACCATATACTACAGCCCAAAATAACATCAACATACCACAAGATATTAAATGGTTCTTTTGCCACCAAACCTCAATTTAAAGCGCGGCGATACTGATGCCTCTGTTTTTTTTCACTCCCTCTCTCTCCAAATACCAATTCCTTTTAAACCCTGCTGCTGGGAGTGTTGGTAATACTTTATTGTTCGAGGGAAAACGGCCAGCACGCTGCGCGGAAAAAAGTATTAAAACTGTCGATTTTGAAACACGACGTGTCCTATCCGCCAAATCCGGGCGATGATTCCCGAACAGCACAAGAACGCGGTTTGTCACCTTTTGATTTGATGGCAGTGTTTAACAGCACCACAGCCCTACCACCTCTGGCCATTGTCCTTGTGAAACCAGGCTGGGTAGAGCAGAGTACGTCCTGTGACCACGTTGACTTTGTTAAATCAAAATTGATGGTTTCGTGACTTCCGTCCTTAGAATTGATGTAAATTTGTGCTGTTACGGCTTCTGCTCCTTCTGTTCCAGTGTTAAATGGCTCTCTTTTTGCCACGGAAGTGGTATCAATTTACAACGTTGACATTTTTCGCTTCTCGTTGTTGTCTTTTTTGGTTTCTTTCTTGGCCAAAAAAGGGTCTCACAAAGGTATGAGTTTTGGGTAGACGTTGATGTTCTATTCGCACAGGTCTTGGCGACGGAGGTCCATTGTTCTGCCGCTGGACTGGATTTTTTGCAACAACATTTCACTGATGTAGTTAAGTTTTAATTGGACTTTGGTTGTTTTCACTTTGTGCTGCTGCCTGCAACCCAGCCAGTCTATGTTAGGTTATTCATGCTACATAACGTAGCACATACCACATGTGTTGTTAATTCCACAGTTATATTTTTTTAGCACTGGCTTCTGCTGCAAATTGGTAACATAAAAAACGTTTAATAACTGGTTTAATAACCAAAAGTCTGCTCGGTGTACAAGAATTCGAAATATTATTAAAATGTTTGACCCTTATTTATATTCTCACGGAGGTTGTTGAGAGTTGAGATGGTAGCTGAACAAAGGATAGCAATCGATATTGGAATTTTTAGATTTTAAGGGTGCTAGTGAACGTAAAGAGAAGGGTTTTTTCATATATGTGTAGTAATAGAACTGGGGAGGAGGGGTGAGTGTTATGGAATTCGTATAAAGTATAAAAATACGTTAAATTAGGAAATTGTGATAAATTTTTTTGTTATAGTACAATGTGGGGAAAGAGTTAGGTTTATATTTATAGTTCGTTTAATAAATATACAGTTGAAGTATCTAAAAATTCAAGATAAAACAGTATATTCTCTGTACTTGCAAATTATATCAATTAGGCCAACTAGCGCTCTTCTTGTAATAAGTTTATAATAATTTTAATTAATGAATAGATAATGAAATAAATAAATTAAAAAAATTCTCTGTACTTGCAAATTATATCAATTAGGCCAACTAGCGCTCTTCTTGTAATAAGTTTATAATAATTTTAATTAATGAATAGATAATGAAATAAATAAATTAAAAAAATACCAATACAGAGTTCTTCGATATTTGGCATTAATAACAACCGCTAATCCTTGAACATTTAACTTGACAACAACTTTCACAATGATTTTTATAGACTCAACTTACAGGGTATGAGGGTACGTGTGTTTGCTATGGACACAAAATTTAAGAAATCAAAAGAATCGCCTGTCTTTGCAACCACTTTTCTCCAAAAATGAAATGTGATGTGTGACTAGGGTTTGGGGTTTCCCGGACTTTTTCCATTTCCCGGGAAAACGGGAATGAAATGTTTCATTCCCGGAAATTCCCAGGAAAAAGTAATTTATTTATAGGTATGTCCAATATGGTTTAAAATATCAATATTTAATAACTGGTGTGTTTTTCAATACTGTCATATTACAAATTAAAAACGAATGTTATTGTCAAAATATTTTACAAATTATTTTTCATTTTACAAATATTTTACTCTACACCTTTTCAAGATTATATTCGGAACATACAAATTTATATTGAGAAATGTAAATTCATATTAGGGACATATAAATTCATAATGGGTAATGTAAATTTATAATAGAACATGTTTATTCATAATGGGATATATAAATCATAATTCATTGAGAACAATTAATTCATAATAGGAACATACCAATTCATATTGAAATATACAAGTTTGTAATCAGAAAATCCATATTTATAATCAGAAAATAAGTTTTCATATTCAGAAAATATGAATTCATAATAAGAAAATGTAAATTTATAATGAGACCATTGATAAAATATGTGTTTCTACGAAAATATCCATAGAAAAACGTACATACATAGCTTCGTTTATAAATTTTAGAGTTCCTGATTATGAATTTATATTTTATGAATATATGTTCCTGAATAAGAATTTTTATTTTCTCATTATCAATTTGGATTTTCTCATTTTGTATTTATATATCTCATTATCAATTTGTATGTTCTTATTATGTTTTATATTTCTCAATATGAATTTACATTTCACGTTACGAATTTACAGTGGTGATTATGAATTATCATGCTCCTATAATGAATTTACATTTCCTGTTATGAATTTACATCTCATCGTGAACTTACATATTCCGATTATAAATTACATTTTCTCATTATAAACTTGAAAAGTTGTAGACTAATCGTCAGAATTGGACATTTATATCGCAGGTAGAAGTGACTGACACCTACACTAGATTCAAAATTGAAAACGATTAAGGAAACAAATAACTCATATGACGGAGAATGTTATGACGCATTTAATTTAGAATATTCATTCGTCTGGAGACAAAAATATTTTATAGAAACAGGGGGGAACTGTAAAAACAATAGAAATATAAAAAAATTAATATTAATTTAATAAATTCATAAAAAATAAAAAATATTGAAATAGTCCAGTCATTAATTCTTACAAAGGGCCATTTAAGTACATCGTAGCATATAAAGAGTGATTTTTTTGAGGTTAGGATTTTCATGCATTAGTATTTGACAGATCACGTGGGATTTCAGACATGGTGTCAAAGAGAAAGATGCTCAGTATGCTTTGACATTTCATCATGAATAGACTTACTAACGAGCAACGCTTGCAAATCATTGAATTTTATTATCAAAATGCGTGCTCTGTTAAGAAAGTTCAGAAAGAAAGAAATTGTGTTCAGCGACGAAGCTCATTTTTGGCTCAATGGGTACGTAAATAGGCAGAATTGTCGATTTTGGAGTGAATATCAGCCAGAAGCATTGCAAGAGCTACCAATGCATCCAGAAAAAGTCACAGTTTGGTGCGGTTTATGGGCTGGTGGCATCATTGGACCGTACTTCTTCAAAGATGATGCGAATCGTAACGTAACTGTGAATGGTGAGCGCTACCGTGAGATGATATCCAACTTTTTTTTGCCCAAAATGGAAGAACTGAACTTGGTTGACATGTGGTTTCAACAAGATGGCGCTACATGCCACACAGCTCGCGATTCTATGGCCATTTTGAGGGAAAACTTCGGAGAACAATTCATCTCAAGAAATGGACCGGTAAGTTGGCCACCAAGATCATGCGATTTGACGCCTTTAGACTATTTTTTGTGGGGCTACGTCAAGTCTAAAGTCTACAGAAATAAGCCAGCAACTATTCCAGCTTTGGAAGACAACATTTCCGAAGAAATTCGGGCTATTCCGGCCGAAATGCTCGAAAAAGTTGCCCAAAATTGGACTTTCCGAATGGACCACCTAAGACGCAGCCGCGGTCAACATTTAAATGAAATTATCTTCAAAAAGTAAATGTCATGGACCAATCTAACGTTTCAAATAAAGAACCGATGAGATTTTGCAAATTTTATGCGTTTTTTTTTAAAAAAAAGTTATCAAGCTCTTAAAAAATCACCCTTTATTTATATTCCTATTAGATTTCTCTTGAAAGTTTCTAGGCGAACAATTTTTATTGTATTCCTGTTTTTAGACCACTTCTTTCTGGCTACATATTTAAAGTAAATTGTTCTTGAAGAAGATATTCACCTCGATTCTTCTAGGAATTCTGGCTATTTAGCGAATTTAAAAAGACTCTCAAATGTGGACAGACATTTTTTATTTCGGTGGCGGGCGTAAGTGGGTTTTTTGTACTAGACATTATTATCCGGCGAATGGTTGTAGGTGATATAAACGGATTTTTTCACGAGTTTTTGATTTTTCTTCTTATAATATCGAATTTCTGATCATTTTAATAGAGCACTAGACTAAAAGTCGAACTTCACTATATGATTTTCCCTCAGATTTCAACCTTTTCATATGAACTCGATTTTCTTCTCCACAATGCTTTCCTCGCCCTACTTATGAAGAAAAATAATACAATAACATTTCAGAAGTAGTGTAAATTTCGTAATATCTTACGTATAACATCACATCTAATTGAAAAATTGAGATAAAATTCCATTTTCTTGAGATTTTTTGAACACTGCGATTATTTTGACCGGTCCAAAATGTGAAATTTCTTAAGTAATTAAAATCATATCACCAAATAAACAATTATTTTATGTTTGTAACCTCATAACGCGGCACTTAATGCAGAAGGAGCAATAACAAAATTATCACACAAATAAATATATGAAAATGTATATTAAGCTGTGGTGCGCTGCTATTATTTCGACCGCAACTGTAGATGTCAAGGCTTGAGATCGACAAGCTTCAACCATGTCTACATTTTTGTCATTGTCATTTTTCCTAAATACTAAATTCGCCAGTAATTGTTGAGAATTTTACTTTTGCAAATATGCGATGGTGTAATTATACTAAAAGCCCTTTCAGCAACAAAGATCATTCTCAATTTAATGGCTTCGTTACTCTTCGAAATTGCTACATTATTGGAACATAAAATTCTCAAACGATTGCTCGATTTTAGGAGCCAAAATTTACCACGCAGATAATACGATTTCATTATTTAAGCAAATAATTTATAGAACTAAATCTTTCTCAATTGTAATTCAAAAGACATCACTTGAAATTCAAAAGACACCAGTTGAAATTCAAAAATTCCATTTGAAAATCAAAAAATGTCAATTGAAATTCAAAACTCGTCATTTGTAATTCAAAAGACAACATTTAAAATTTAAAAGTCGTCATTTGAATTTCAAACGATGAGTTTTGAATTTAAATTTTTTAAATTTTTTAAATTTTTTAAATTTTTTAAATTTTTTAAATTTTTTAAATTTTTTAAATTTTTTAAATTTTTCTTTGAATACTAAAATAACACCACTTGTTGGAAAACCCCGTCTGAACAACAATTTTAAAATATCCCCCTTATTTATTTAGTTTATTCATCCGTTACTATTTAAGTGGTAAATTTGAAATGGTTGTCAATGCTAAACAAATACAGCTAGAGGCATGCAATTTTTAGTATTTTTAACAGACATTCCTTTCTTTTGTTTGATATCCATATGGCCAGAATATGGCTCTCGGAAGTATGCAAATAAATTATTAAGAGAATTGGAAATTAATGAAAACTGAGTACACAGTTTTTCTACATAATATCTCTACTTGCATATGTCCAAAAAGTGTTGTCGTCCAGTGTTACCAATCTTTGCATAAAACCCTGTTCTGATAGTAAGTAACTTAAACCGAAATAATTTCCCCCCGAATAAATCCTATTAAATCATCAACTCTCTGTTGATTAATGGGCATACATAAGCCCACAATTTTGTGTGCCAAACAAAGATTTGGAAACATAACTCCGACGACACATGTGTTGGCCTGTTGGTCTGTTGTTGGTCCATGATGATCTTTATAAAACTTGACAAGTCCATACCCACACACAAGTGTGGTTAGGCACAAGATGGACAGAGTGAGAGCAACAATCCAAAGCATATTTTTGGGTAACCAAACAATGTCCCACACATTGGGACAAAAAAAAAAAAACAAAAACAACAGAAGAGAGTGCAGCAGCACTTTGTTGCACTGGACTAGCACAAATTACGACCATTTAAAGTCATCTGCCCGATGTTGTTTTCTTGTTTGGCCAAAGATTTAAAACGGACGGCGAGGAGTACTGGCCTTGGCTTTCGTATCCTTTCGATGCAATCGAGACTCGCTGTGATGCAGGACTGCCAGGACGGCTGCGAGAGCCGTTGCCTAAATTGCCGTATTAAGTTTGGTAATTGTAGTATTTCTTCG
The DNA here is from genome assembly GCA_947397865.1 of Polietes domitor. Classification (NCBI taxonomy): domain Eukaryota; kingdom Metazoa; phylum Arthropoda; class Insecta; order Diptera; family Muscidae; genus Polietes; species Polietes domitor. Next base: position 22,078,842 of record OX377620.1, on the reverse strand, counting down.
GAGGGTAGCCATTAAATGCATTTCCGTAGCCATCATGAGACCGGACTTGAGCTTGCCACACGAACGCCTGCACGCACGTACGCACTTGGACACCGGATGCAGTCTTGGCTGGATGTTTGCAAAGATGTTTTTTGTTTTGTTTGACTTTGTTGTCAACATGCCGGAGGTTCATGCGTGCGTATGTGGCAAGGAATTGCTGTTGCTGGTGACAGAGGTGGCTCTGGTTTTTGTGGTAATAACCTTGATGCTGACTGTATTACCAAGTACTTGCAAAACCCATCACATACGACTACTGGCTGTTGCACAGTCTCAACTACGACTCTTTCGGACTAATGTTTGCATGTCTCGGTCTTGTAGTTGCACCGGTTGTTGCAGCCTGTACGAGTCCTGTTCATACTCATCCTCCCAGCCAGCCCGAATAATGGATGTTTTTGCATTTCTTTGGCGTAGGCAGAAAAGTCGTTGCCAAAATCAACTGGAACTTTTGGTCAATTCGAGGTTTTGTGCCTGTCACTTGTTGTAGTCATCATCAGTGTTTGGCTGTGTTGGCATGTCTGTCTATCTGCCTGTCTTCTGGTTGTGTATTGTGCTGAGCAGCCATAGCCGCCGCCGCCGACATCGTGGTCGCGTCTAGATGCCGCATTTAAGCTGCATTGTGGCAACGTTGACAAACACTTTACGGTCTTTGCGTTCGACAGAGCGAGAGAGAGTGAGTGAGTGAAAGTCCTGCCATGCCATGTCACGGCGCGGTAGTCAAGAGGCCTAAGGATGTCACTCCTAAGCACTCGCCCACATCACCCAATCCAGCCAAACCTAACCAAACCAATGTGAACAGAGCAGATCAGTTAACCCGAAGAGCTGAACGGACACATGTAGTCGCCCGTGTGCCCATGTGCCCGTGTACTTGTCAGTTGCAATAATGTTTGGATTTTGAGTTACATCTTTGGCATTTCTCATTTGTGCATCGAGTGCAACGTGGACGCCATGCCACGTCCACACACACATGTCCATACAAACGTCCACAATTAAGATTTTTAGAACTTAATTGTTTTTTTGTTTTCACATACTCGGTTTCTTTGCCCGACAGACCTCTTGCGATGAAAATGCAATTTCCATTTGGTTGCTGTTGCTTGATGGCCTGCTTAAATTTAGTTTAAAGCACAGTGGTTTTAGAGGATTGAAAAGTGCTTATGCGATTTAAGTATCAAGGAAATTACTGATGGACCTAAATGAAAGCTTTAAAGCACAATGAATGATTTTGGAATTTATGAAGCTACTTCTACTTTCTCGTTATTAAGATTTAAATTTTGAATTAAAACATTTCAGCTCAAAGAGAAAAGGGCAATTCTATATGAAATGACCCTCTTTCACATATAATTTAAAAATATATTATTATTATACCCTCCACCTCCAGGATGAGGGTATACTAACTTTGTCATTCCGTTTGTAACACCTTGAAATATCGACCTGAGACCCTATAAAGTATATATATTCTTGATCGTCATAAAATTCTAAGACGATCTAGCCATGTCCGTCCATCCGTCCGTCCGTCTGTCCGTCTGTTGAAAGCACGCTAGCATCTAAACGAAAGGAGCTAGAGCGTTAAAATTTTCCATAAATGTGTCTTATAGTCGGATTGAAATGGGGCGAAATCGGCGCAAAGGGAAAAATTTTTCCCTCACAAGGACTAAAAATACCCATAATAATCCCTATTATTTTAGCGTATTTAAGCATGTTTTTTGAATATGTCTGTTTGTATTTGCTTGATATTTGGTATGCGCATTCCCCTTATAGCAAAAACGTGCACCATAAAGTGATTCTTATTTGTAGGGGGTGAAATGGGGCAAAAAAGGGATAAAAATTGTACATTTTAAACGACCACAGCTAGAAACACGAAATTCGGTGTGTACATACCTCTAATTGCGTAGATAAATAACATAAAAGTATTTTTTTCCAAATTCGTACTTTTAAGGGGTAAAATAGTAATAGAGGGATAAAAATGGTACCAACCAAACGGCTGTACCTAGAATAATGAAATTCGCTGTATACATTCCTCTGATAGCATAGATAAGTAAAATACACGGATTTTTCAAAATTCGTACTTTTTGGGGTTAAAATAAAAAAGGGGATAAAAATAGTACCAATCTAATGACCGCAGCTAGATTCATGAAATACGGAGTATACATTCCTCTGAGTGTGTAGACACGGAAAATAAACTGATTTTTCCAAATTCGTACTTTTTGGGGTTAAAATGAAAAAGGGGATAAAAATAGTACCAATCAAATGACCGCGGCTAGAGTCATGAAATTCGGAGTATACATTCCTCTGACTGCGTAGACACGGAAAATAAACGGATTTTTCGAAATTAGTACTTTCAAGGGATACAATGGAACAGAGGGATAAAAATAGTACCAACTAAACTACTACAGCTAGAATGATAAAATTCTAATTGCGTAGAAACGTCAAGGGGGTAAAAATGGTACCAACCAAATGGGCGCAGCTGGAATCATGGAATTTGGTGTATACATTCCTCTGACTGCATAGACACGTAAAATAATTTTTTTCCAAATTCGTACTTTTTCTTTTACGGCAAAAATTTGTTGAATCATGAAGTTAGGTTATTTTGCACTATGTACGTCCGATAATGGATTTTCAAAATTTGTATTCTTGGAATTCAAATAGAATGGAAATACAACCAACTGTAGCACCCACTATCTACCAATATTTATATTTATAAAATTAATTTTTCAATATTTGTATTTGTTTTGGTTTGGCTTTAAAAAAATATATTTTCCTGTAATATTACTGCACTTCTACGAAAACCGACAACCTCTGTGGAATGCAATCCATGGTGGAGGGTATATAAAGTTCGGCCCGGCCGAACTTAACGCCGTTTTTACTTGTTTTTTTTTGTACACTGCGGCATGGTATATTGTTCCATAAAAACATTATTTTTTATTAAACTTAAAAATTGTGTCAAAGGTGCAATATCAGTTTGGAAGTAGAAATCCTATTATGACCAGAAATATGTCAAGATAAATGTATTTATGGCGGTCCGATATGCACAGAATTTCACATTCACAAAATCACGAAAAAAATCCCATAAAAATGAAAAAAAAAATAAAATAAATTCCATGTCAAGCGGTACGGTTTTTAACCTCGATAGTTGTGTTTGTTTTGAAACTTTTGAAATGTATTTTTGAGGAAAAAAATTAAAATTTTTTACGACTTATGACCAATTTATTTATGTATTCATTTAATCGCCTATAATTCCTGAAATACTTTAACGATTTTAATGTGTTATACCTTGTTTTGAAGGTAAACTCAATTACTTTTAAAATAATAGAATAAAGATAGATGCTGTGTTAGCTTTTTTAAAGTTTTTGCAATTTCTTCTTTCATTTTGATTTGTGTAATGATTACACTAATCCATTTTGTTGAAATTTTAAAGTAGTGTGCTTAGGTCTATTTTAACCCGACTGTGTGGTGAAATGATGACATCTATTTTGTACGTTTTTTTTACAAAATCAACCAGAATTACAGTGAAAAATCATCAAAATTATAATATATAATATAAACACTCATTGCGAAGTAATGTGGGCAAGACCAAAAACCTTCACTACTTATTTTTCACATCCGTTTCTAATTATTTTTATAAAGGTATTGTAAAAAAATAAGTACTTCCACGCACGCTTACAAAAAGTTGAGAAATAATTACTTCCACTAATAAATAAGTACTTCTAAACGAGTTGTAAACTAAGTGGCCTCAGGAAGATACAAAATAAGTCATTATTGATAACTAGCCAAATAATGTATTATCAATAATGGGCTTAATAAGTGATGAAATCAACATTTTTATTAAATTATATACTTTGTATCGGCTTGTTAACAATCTGACTACAGAACTAAGGGCTGTTTTTCTTTAAGTCTGGATAACTAAATTGGAATTTTCGTAAAAAATACAAATTCCATAACATTTGTTACAGCCCTTTCCGAAATACATCAACGTTGCTATTTTTGACTGACTAACCCGATTTTAATAAATATAAAATTAAACCGCAGCTACATCTTTTTGCCTAAACCTATTCAACAAGTCCAGAGAATCATACATTTTAGGAAAAACACGTACAGGAATGTATACGTCGGATTTCATGATCTTTCTTAAGCCGTTTGATCGTACAATTTGTATACTCTCCACCTCCAGGGTGGGGGTATATTCAATTTGTCATTCCGTTTGTAACACCATGAAATATTCAACGGAGACCCCATAAAATATATATATTCTGTACCCTGGTAATATTCTAAGACGATTTATCCGTCTGTTTGTCTGTCTGTTGAAAGCACGAACGAAATGAGCTAGGACGTTCAAATTTTCCCTAAATGTGTCTTATGGTTGCAGATCGGTTGGAATTAAAAGTGGGCGATATCGGCCCAGAGGACCCTAACAGGGACTGAAAATACCCCTAATATGTCTTGTTATTTATTTTGGTTTAAGACCAAATGTTGTGCTGAAGTCTTCAGCAGAACCCAAAATTAGCAAAAAGGCAAAGTGACACCTTTATTGTTGCAGCTAAAAGTTGACTGCGCAGTTTCGAACTTTCGTCAGAACTTTCGCAACGAATGTATGTCTTTGACTTAAATCAGGGTTCATATTAGTACCAGCGGTCACATATGACAAATGATAAGCGCTGATAAACAAAATATTCCACCGAACTAAGTGGACACACTAAAAATCTAACTTTGCCAATTCATTTTTATGCATGTGTTCGCACTAAAACTAAACTTTTAGCTGCAACAATAAAGGTCTCACTTTGCCTTTTTGCTAATTTTGGGTCCTTAAACCAAAATAAATGACAAGACATACAACATATTTCGTTATTTTGTATACCCTCCACCTCCAGAATTGGGGTATACTAACATTGTCATACCGTTTGTAACACCTTGAGATATCGACCCTATAAAGTATATATATTATTGATCGTCATAAATTCTAAGACGATCTAGCCACGTCCGTCTGTGGAAAGCACGCTAGCATCTAAACGAATGGAGCTAGGAGGTCCAAATTTAGCATAAACACGTCTTATAGTCATAGATCGGTTGGGATTGAAACTGTGCAAAATCGGCCCAAAGGGAAATAATTTTCCCTCACAAGAACTGAAAAAACTCATAATAACCCTTTATATTTAGAGTATTTAAGCATATTTTTCAATATGTCTGCTTGTACTTACTTGATATTGGGTATGTGCATTTCCCATATAACAAAAAACGTGCACCATAAAGCGATTATTATTCGTAGGGGGTGAAATGGGGCAAAAAGGGATAAAAATTGTACATTTTAAACGACAACAACTAGAAACACGAAATTCGCTGTGTACATTCCTCTAATTGAGTAGATACATAATATGAAATTAAAATGGGAATAGAGGGATAAAAATGGTAACAACCAAATGGCTAGAATAATGAAATTCGGTGTAAAATAAACTGATTTTTTCGAAATCCGTAGTTTTTGGGCTTAAAATGGAAAAGAGTATAAAAATAGTACCAAACAAATAACTACTTAAACACGAAAAATAAAAGGTTTTTTCTAAATTCGTACTTTCAAAGTATACAATGGGTACAAGGGATACAAATAATACCAACTAAACGAATAGAGCTAGAATCTAATTGCGTAGACACGTAAAATATAGAGATTTTAGATAGTCGTACTCTTGAGTGGGGTGAAATTGGAAAAAGTGGATAAAAATGGTGCCAATCATATGGCCGCAATTAGAATCATGGAATTCGGTGTATACATTCCTCTGACTACTAGGGATGTATAGTTGGAGCAAAAAGTCGATTTTTCCACTTTTGGAAATATATGAATAGTCGATTTTTCTACTTTTGCAAATACGTGAAAAGTCGACTTTTCGACTTTTGAAAAATCGATTTTTCGACTGTTGGAAATAAATAAAAAGACGACATTGCAAATGAATGAAAAGACGAATAGACCAAATCAAAACCAAATCTAGAGACATTTATATTGGATATATAAATCTGGACCGATCTTACCCACTTTTCGCATAGATGTTTCTATAGGGTCCGCCAAATAACTTTTTTTTTGAAAAAGCTATAAAAAAACTACTGAATATTTTCTCAAATTTCTTTTTTTATTTGAAAGTTCAATCCTTCCAGTTAATAATGGAAAATAGTTTCATTCAAATGGCTGCCTCGGGCACCCCACAAATAATAGTCCAACGGTTGAAAATGACGTTAGTTGTTGTGCCAAATTTGAAGAAAATCGGATAAAGGATGTGTTTTCTAGAGCGAAAAAAGTAAAATCGGTATTCAATAACTTAAATTTATTGATCCACAAAGTCGAAAAAAGTAGACTTTTCGACTTTTGGACTTCTTCCTCCCAAAAGTCGATTAATCGATTAGTCGAAAGTCGATTTATAGATCCCTACTGACTGCATAGAAACGCAAAATAAAAAGATTTTTCCAAATTCGTACTTTTACGGATAAAATTTGTTATATATATATATATATATATATATTTCGGACCTGCCGTTTTTATTTGTTTAATTTCATTTTTTGTACATTATTTTCTTAGGTAAAAGTATTATTCTTGAATTTGTTCGATAAACAGATTTAGCAAGGAGTAAAACGAAACTTTGGTTTTAAAAATCCGCTAGCAATTGACTGAGTTATTGTTAGTTTTTATTAAAACAAAGTTTTGCAAAAAAACAAGTTTTGGTCATTCTAGATCACAATTTCTCAAATCCAATAAAAATGTCTTAAATTCATCAAAGCAAATAAAAACGGCAAAAAATTGCTGACCAACTTTGGTAAAAATCCCCAATTTTGGGACACATTTTCCTGCTTTTGGAATTCGGCTATTTTTTTTTTTTTGAAAAATGTAAAATGTGCAAGTCTAGCAAATTCTTCAATATATTTTGAGTTATGTTGATATCTGCTCAATAATATTTTCAAAAAGCGACAATTTTACCAAAATTTCAATTATTTGTATACTTGGAGGACCGTAATACATCAATAATATATATGGTATATTGGAACACTTTTTTAGTTTTTTTTTTTGTTGTAATAGTGGTATCATTACTTCGATTTGCCATGTCATGACGGGAATATTCCATCTGCAAATTCAGCCTAATTCACCAAAAATTATGAATTTATTTTGATTTCACGAAACCAAGTCAACCAAGCCACTCTCGCTCAAAACCACTGTACACATGGCACAAGGACCAAAGGAAAATTCAATTTATACTCTCAGGCTCGGACTCTGCCTCACCTCCGATGTTTGATTATCATGGACTTAAAGTTGTACAGATGCACTTTTGCTGCATTTGTTTTCCTTCGTTTAGAGGCAGGCCGGCCGGCTGGCTGGCTGGCTGGATAGATGGATGGATGGCTGGTATAGATGGTTGGATACATGCCTCATGCATCTCTAATGTTGTTGCTGCAGTGAATGAATGAACCCCAAAGTGGCATAATAACATTGTAGGAGTGTTGAAAATTCCATAGAGGCTTTTCTTCTCTAGGCGTTCGGGGTTTCTGTTTTTTCCTTTTCCGGAAATTCTGTTGAAAGCCAAAGATAAATCACTTTTGGAACAAGTGCCTGAGAACGAGTGAGTGAATGAACAAACGAATGAATGAATGAGAGCGTCGTCGTATTGGCCATACTTTGGTTTTTGGCATTTCTAGGCAGATGTTCAGATGTGTGTGTGTGTGTGTGAGTGTTCGGAAGTACAAACATGTTGGTGTTGGAGTGTATTATCCATGTATGTGGACATCCACAAAAAGAGTTTATTTGTGGTTGTTTTTGTGGAACAAATGATTAAAATTGTTTTGGGAAAATTTTAAGTGTTGATTAGGGTTTTTTCTCTCTGCAGAGTTTGTGCATCCGAACAAACACATGCACATGTATGTATGTTGTTGCATTCATGTGTGCGTTTGTGTGCATTTGAAAAATTACTATTTAAGAATGTTTAGTTCGAAATAGGCCGAATTGATTTAATCAAGTTGGCTTGCATCAGCAGCAAAACACAGCAAGAAACAAATACGAGTAATTTAAGGCAATTCTATTAACATTTGATTTGTGAGGTTTTTTGTCGTAAGAAAATTTATCATGTACATGTTGTATATGCAATTGCAAATTGTTTTATTGCTGGGAAAACGATTTATTTGAGAGTGTCCAAATGATGATTTTGCTACAAAAACATCTACCAGTGTATGTTTAGACTGAAAAGAAAGCCTTTTATAATAATCTTTTGAAGCAAAATAGACTGAAGTAGAAACTCGTGGAATTGATATTTTTTTCCTCTGGTTATTGTCGAGTAAAATAAGAATCTAATGATGCGAAACTTTAAATATTTACAAGCTTGATTTGATGATTTTTATTTTATTTTTGATTTTTTGTAGACATTTAGTGTTAGTGAAAACTTCAATAACTCAGTCAATTAGCAATGCATTTTTAGAAACAAGACCGCGTTTTACCTACTACTTAATATAATTTTTAAATAAATTCACAAATTGTACCGTCACCTTGCACAGTAATGTGTAAAAACATTGCCAAATTTGAAAAATGTGTAACAACCACAATGAAAACCTATTTCTCGAGTTTCCTTAAATATCACAGTGCAACACGAAAAAAATAACCATATACGGACACCGCTACATGATAAAAGACCAAAAAAAAAAAAAGACCCGTGTTTTTTTTCCCCAAAGTCATGCACTTTTTTTATGGGCCCCCAGAGATTTGAGGCCTCGGTGTAATTTTTGGAAAAAAGTGATCATATTCTCAGGCTCATATGTTGCAAATCGTTCGGAATTTTGATTTACTCTCTGAGGCATAAAGAACAAAAACATATAAAATCAAAAAACTTCATCTTTGCAAGATATGAGCCTGAGAATATGATCACTTTTTTCCAAAAATTACACCGAGGCCTCAAATCTCTGGGGGCCCATAAAAAAAGTGCATGACTTTGGGGGAATAAAAACACGGGTCTTTTTTTTTGGTCTTTTATCATGTAGCGGTGTCCGTATATGGTTATTTTGAAATGACTTCAAAAATGTTGCACAGTGTATTCGTTCGAAAATTTTAAGTTTTTTAATTTTAAATGAGAGGAGAAACTTGAGTGCGTTGCAACAAAAATTTTGTCAAGGAGGATACTATCTTCAGATGTATTTTGGAATTCTAAACTCGAAAATTAAGAAAATAGATATATTTTTTTAATTTTTTCACTAAAACTCCAATTTTTGTACTCAAATGTCTGTACTATCAGTTCGGAAAAATAATTCCGATAATACCCGCTTATATGTTCAATCAAAGCTAATTATGATGGCTACATCAGTCTCAAAGAAATAGTTTTTTTCGAATAAAATCTTCTTTTGCTGACACGAAAAAAACTATAAAAAGTAAAAAAAATCGGAAAAAATATTTTTTAATAGCTAACAGTCTAATAATGCATATGTGTAAAAGTTCTATAGATTGATGTGGAAGATATGGCACTCCTTGTAGACTCAAAAAATGTGTTTTTTTTAGTTTATGATTCCTCTATGACGGGCGTCTTCACACGGGATTTACTCTCTAATGTTCAGGATTCTATATGCAGCCGCTTCGTTGAGTCCATTTTTTAAAATAAAGGACGTCTTTGTAGTACAAAATTTTCGAAAAATCGCGAAAAAGTGCCCTTTTTCACTAAATCGATCAACACTCAGGGAAAGTCCCCTATAAATGCGGTACATTGAGCTGACGGAACGTACTGTTGTACTAAGGCACGCCAAATATAACGATTCTATTATCCCTTTATTGGTAGCATTTGTATCCCTTTCTGTACTGTTTCCCCCTAAAAGTACGAATATTGCATTTTTTATTACATCCGACCTAAAAGCAGACATTTCAAAAGGTCAACGCCAAACAACAACAATTTCAGAGCACCAACACGTTGTTTTGATTGTGATTTGATGTCAGATCGAAACAAGGTTCCAATATTGACAAACTGCTATTGTTAACCCTTTGACGACCATAAAATAACAAATGAAAAAAATCTTTTTAAATTGAGCAATATTTCAGAATTAAAAATTGTATGAAAAAAGAATTATATATGAAAAAAGACATGGGTCATTATATGAAACAAGTAAAAACGGCGTTAAGTTCGGCCGGCCCGAACTTTATATACCCTCCACCAAGGATTGCAGTCCACAGAGGCTGTCGATTTTCGTAGAAGTGCAGTATTACAGGAAAATATAAATTTTTTAATATAGCCAAAACAAAAACAAATATTAAAAAAATAATTTTAGAAATAAATATATTATTTTTATTATTTCAAACCACGAAATAATACTTCAAGTCAATTCAAAAATTAAATATTCTTATATTAATACTTTCAAAAAGCTTAAATACCATAAATATTGGTAGATAGTGAGTGCTCATTATCTCGCGTATATAGTGCAAAATAATATAATTTCATGATTCAACCAAATTTTGCCGTAAAAGTAAAAATTACGAATTTGCAAAAATCTTTTTATTTTGCGTGTCTATGCAGTCAGAGGAACATATACACCGAATTCCATGATTCTAGCTGTGGCTATTTGGTTGGTACCATTTTTATCCCATTTTTTTATCCCGTGTTATTCGTGTTTCTAGCTTTTGTCGTTTAATATGTACCATTTTTATCCCTTTTTGCCCCATTTCACCCCCCACGAATAAACATCACTTTATGGTGCACGTTTTTGTTAGGGAGGAATGCGCATAGCCAATATGAAGTAAGTGCAAGCAGACATATTGAAAAAATATGCTTAAATACTCTAAAATATTAAGTGTTATTATGGGTATTTTTAGTCCTTGTGTGCTAGCTCCATTCGTTTAGATGCTAGCGTGCTTTCAACAGACGGGCGGACATGGCTAGATCGTCTTAGAATTTTACGATGATAAAGTATATATATGCTTTATAGGGTCTCAGGTCGATATTTGAAGGTGTTACAAACGGAATGACAAAGTTACCCCCATCCTGGTGGTGGGGGTATAAAAAACACATGGGACATAATCGGCAAATGGGACATAAATGGCTTAATACAATTTTGTTTTTTTTAGAAATAGGAATACAGAATTCCACAAAGATAGGTGATTTCAACAAATTTCAATACAGTCGCGATTGGTATAAAATTGGTATAAGGTTTGGCACGTTTCTGCTCCTCGTTGCTACGATATTTTTGACGTTAAAATATTGTCATTATTCAATATAGAAGCTCTTGACGACTGCTTTAAAACAAGGATGTTCAAAGTATCTTTTATCTTTGAAAATCCTTACATAACGTCATTTAATTTTATGCAAAATTTTCAGAAAATAACCCATGAAAACAAAAAAAATTTGCGGTCCTTAATGGTTTAGGAAATTCAAAAAATCAGAATTAGCGATCAGTACCTTTCTAGCCAGCACTTTGAAATACAAATCGGTTTAGGTTATTTTTACAAATATTTTTTTAGAAAAAATCGCTAAGACAGAAGTATATATAAACACGACTTTAAAATTGAATAAATAAAATTATGTACTCAGTTTGAAAATTAAAATAAAATAACGAAAAACACTCTTTAAAATCCGATTGGACGATATTATACCACTTTAATCTTTAAAAGTAATTGCAATTACCTTCAAAACAAGGAATAGTACAATGAATTTTTCAGGAATTACAGACGATTTCACCCAAGTTATATTGGCCATAACTCTTGAAAAAAAATTTTATTTGAAAGACATAAAAAATACTTTTAAGAAATCAACACAAACTTTCCAAGTAAGCTAGTAATGTTAAAAGTCGTACCGTTTGCCATGGAATGAATCATATCCAGCGCAAAGTCCAATATGACTTCAAAAGTTTTGCAAAATCTCTCCAAAATATTGTCCCAAATCTTGTCAATTTCGTAATCATAAAACTTGCCATAATCTATTGACTGAATGTAAGCATCGAGAAACAATCCTGAAGGTACACTTGTTTTTTTATGCAATTTTTTGCGGACTTGAATTTTTAAAATAGTTTTTTATTTTATTTTTGATTTTGCTATAAATATCTACTTTGTCAACTGTGTCTCTCTGTTATTTACCGCGAAATAAATAGAGGTTTGTGGTAAGTTCTTGCTAATTCGGCAATTCCTCATTTTAGTTTTTTTTTTTGCGTTCAGTGAGCCAAAAAAGTTTACGTACAGATAAGATTTTTCTACATATCTCATAATTTTGACGGATTACAGGTCTCAGCGTGAAACATTTTAATGACATTTTGAAGAAGCACATCCAAAGATACAGTTCGTCAAGAAGAAAAATTAGATTATTAATTAGATAATTATTGAAATGATGAATATAACACTAAATTGATGGACTGTTCCAAAAAAGGACCACACAATTTACACACAGCTGAATATTTTTCTCTAAATTATATGTTTTATTTACAAAATATTTACACTAATATATGGTAAGTACTGTTGTAGCATCAATATCTGCGATAAATTGGTTTTGCATTGAAAAACCAGCCCGTTTTCCGTTTCAGGTCTGATATCTGTTCTCTCACCCAGTATGTCAGTTTTAGCAGACTTTTGGAGGGTTTATAGAATATTCGGATCCCGGTGCTGTTTTGGCTATGTTAACTGCTTTGAAACGTTAAATATTTGCCTTGTCTCACCCTTCTAAAGGTCTGCTGGTGCTCGTTGTCCATTTGGGAAGTAGTTCAAAAGACCAATGCACAACATTTTGAACCATTTTTTGAGTTTTTTTTTTTCGATCGATTACACTGTCCGACAGTCCATGTTACACGTGAATCAGATGATATGCATCTGAAATTATAGGTGAAATTGAGTTAATTGGCGTTTTTAGTTTTTTCTTTTCCTCATCCTTTTGCTCTTTCAGAGGACTCCAAAGTTCCAAATGATACAATTTATCAAAAAATATTTTAATTACTTATTCGCACCCTATGATATCGGTATAAATGTCATATTAAATAATAGTATATGTGGTAAAAATAATTTCAATTTCATGCTTCTATCTGCGCTAGTTTAGCATTAACAAACATTTCAAATTTACCCTCTTAAAAAGTAAAATAGAATAAAATAAATAAATTAAGGGGTCGGGAAATATGAAATGGTTGTTAATGATTAACTAATACATATTAACTAATGCATTATATTTGAAGTATTTTTAACAGATATTCTACTCTTTAATTCGACATCAATGCCGTTATTGTACGCATTTAAAATAATTTTTGAAAAAATGTATCCTTTGGAACTCTGTACTCCTGTGAAGGGGCAACAGAGTGAGAAAATGAAAAACAAAAAACGAAAATTAAGTCCAGTTTGCCTATAGTTTAGGTATAGGTTCTAGTGTAACGACGTTTTTTAAAATTGCCATACTGTGCTATGTAATAATCTATATTTTTACCTGTATTACAACTACACGCCAAATTGCGATTTTCTTGGCTAATCTTATGTGAGAACATAATTTTGGAATAAATAATTTTCCCCAGTAACTAAAATACGATTTTGGCCTTTTTCACAAGGATTGTCTGATTTTATGCGGTTTTTGCTACGCACATTTGTGTGGAAGCAGAGTATATTTTATACGTGTTTCGAAGGAAACCATTTACCGCTTAAAAATACCTTTTTTGGACTAAATTTCGATTTTAATTGAATTTAAATAACAAAGAAGCAAACCAAAAATATTGGGAACAAATCTTTTTATTTAATTTTTAAATACAAAAAAGATGTTGGCAAAGAAACCCACAATTTCAGAACTCTTTCGGTCGAATCATCAGCAGAAATAAAAAATAAGAAAGACCCGATCGCACGCACACACACACGCTGACATAATGTATGCCGCAATTGGAAATGGGAAAAGTGATTAAACATCACAATTAGTACAAGACAAACACACAGACGGACAGATAGCTTTGTTTAAACATTTAAAAGTCATAAAATGCATAATGAAGTCATAAAAGATTCACACGCATTCATCATCGTTCAACATGCAACATATGATGGGCACATAAACATTCACTCAAACGTGCGTCACAACAAATATCAAAGGGTTGGTAGCGCAAACGCGTGCGACCCAATGACGACACAATCAAATGCTGACACTATGAATCGGGTGAATGAATGGCTGGAGGGATGGATAGGATCAGACATCCATCCAGCTTCTTAACGGGTGTTTGTTTACATTTTTAATATAAAGATCATTAAAAGTGTTTTTCTTTTTGTTTTTCATAAATATCTTTGCAAAGGGTGCATGTTCTGATGGATGTTCAAATGGGATGATGGGTGGTCTCTTGGGTGGTCGGTCGGTCGATCGCTCGATGCTGGGCCGTTCGATCTTACCGAGCGGCACATTTGTCTATTTTCGGTTAAACGGCTGTAAAATGATAAATGTTTGTTGTTTATGCTGATGAAATGTCTGGTGGTGAAATGAAATTATTGTTATCTTTTATGATGCGGCGGCAAATTGGAATTATTGGAGAGAAAGGGTGAAGGGACATATTATTTATCTGTTGGGGCACAGAGGGAATGAAAATGTAAACAAGGGGGAGAGAGTGCAAGTTTTATTAATGTACAATAATATGTGACGAAAAATATAAGTCAATATATGAAATCAGGATGAATGTGTTGTTGCATAAAGAGCGAAAATTATCAAGCTGAGTTCCATGTGAAATAATATTTTTTCAGTGCTAAAGGATATGAATTATAATGGGGCTATAACTAAACAATCTAATTTTTATTTCGTCTTCATACAATTTAACCAAATAACGGGTGATTTTTTAAAAGCTATAGGAAAGTTTTTCAAAAAAACACATAAAATTCAGAAAAATTCATGAAATCTTTATTTGAATCGATAGTACGGTCCATATAATTTAATGTTTGAAGATTATTTCATGCAAATGTTGACCTTGACTGCGCCTCAAATGGTCCATCCGCTTAGTCCAATTTTGGCATACTCTTTCCAACAGGTATCTCACGAATAAATGCTTCAATGTTGTCTTCCAATGCGTCAATTGAAGCGGGCTTGTCTGTATAGACATGAGCTTTAACATAGCCCCACAAAAAATAGTCTAAAGGCGTTAAATCGCACGATCTAGGCGGCCAATTGACCGGTCCCGAACGTGAAATAAAATGTTCACCGAACTCGTCTCTCAATAAGTCCATTGTTGCGCGTGCTGTGTGGCATGTGGCACCGTCTTGTTGAAACCACATGTCAAGCAAGTCAAGCTCTTGAATTTTGGGCCAAAAAAAGTAGGTTATCATCTCACGGTAGCGCTCACCATTCACAGTTACGTTACGATTCGCATTATCTTTGAGGAAGTACGGTCCAATGATGCCACCAGTCCATAAACCGCACCAAACTGTGACTTTTTCTGGATGCATTGGTAGCTCTTTCAATGCTTCTGGCTGATATTCACTCCAAAATCGACAATTCTGTCTATTTACGTACCCATTGAGCCAAAAATGAGCTTCATCGCTGAACAGAAGAAGCGCGCGATGAACTTTCTTTACAGAGCACACATTTTGATAATAAAATTCACTAATTTGCAAGCGTTGGTCGTTTGTAAGACGATTCATGGTTAAATTATAGACCAAACTGAAGATGTTTGACAGTTAAACAAAACACGAAACGTGCGTCAGCTGTTTAAACCAGTGTTGCCTAAAAGATAATAGCTAAAAAATCACCCGTTATATAGTATTTTATTCATACTCGCTTCACAGAAAAATACCAAATTAATTAAAATTTTTATTTCATCAATTAAAAATTAACTGATTTTAAACTACGCCAGTTTTAATTAAATATAATTATTTTTTAATTAGAATATTAATTACCTCAAAACTTAACTAATTTTCAACCTATAAAAATGATCATTTATTAATTAAATTGATATTTAAAAATTTGATTTTTTTGACAACATGGAACACAGAAGTTTACTGGATTATTGCCTTTTACAGCCTCCACCTTAGGATGGAGTGCATAATCAGTTTGTCATTCCCTTCGAAGCACCTTCAAACATTAAATTTCTACACCAGTTTTTAATTAAATATAATTATTTTCAGTTTTGTTTCCGATTTTACAAGTATCTCTAAAAATAATTGAGATTTTTTGGAGATTTTACTTGATTTTATTTTTGTCTCCAATTTAAAAAGATTGCAACTCCAATCACCGCCCCTCAATTTGATGCGACCATTAAAAATATTTCATTACACCCTGGAGAGAACACCTCAAAAAGGAAATCCTTTGTTATTCCGCAAAATCAGTAACAAATTTGATCAACTTAACACTTTGTTGCACCCATTCTATCTATCATATGCACAGGTCATTCATTCAGTCAGTTGCAACACGTCTAAGTGTTGCAACGTATATTGTAATTTGCTTATTGCATTGAGTGTTGTCATATCCTGAGCAATTAAAATGAATTTTCCGGTTACTTGACACATTACATAATTTGCATTTCCCGTTAGGCATAGATGCACAAGCAAGGGAAAGACATAAAAGCGAGACACAGATGGACGGACAGATACACAGGATGGATGGACGGAGGGATAGGCAACAAGAGAATCACTATATGCACTATGTAAGGGGAAGGTATCCAATAGCAAGGAACTGAACTGAACAAGTTTAGCTTAATAAAGTAAAAATTTTGATTTCCAAAAAATAAATAAAATTTCTAATATTGTGGTTTATCATTATATCTGTCAAAAATTAACATTTCAAAAAAAAATAAAATGTGTTGTCATTTATTTTGGTTTAAGACCAAAATTAGCAAAAAGGCAAAGTGAGTGACCGCTGGTACTAATATGAACCCTGATTTAAGTCAAAGACATATATTCGCTGCGAAAGTTCTGACGAGATGGGGTAGCGCCCATCGAATCTGCGCAGTCAACTTTTAGCTGCAACAATAAAGGTCTCACTTTGCCTTTTTGCTAATTTTGGGTTCTGCTGAAGACTTCAGCACAACGTTTGGTCTTAAACCAAAATAAATGGCAACACATACAACATAACAGACCAACTATATATACAAACAACAAAATTAAAAAAATTCAAAAATAAGCTGCCACTGGAACAGTAGATTTACACAATCTCCATGAAATATGGAATCAATTTTTTTAAATACATTTTTGGTTTTGTCATTACTTAGAATTCAGTAAAAAACTTCAGAATGATAACTTTTCAGAAGCTTATTAACACAATGCTTAAAAACAATGAAAGTCAAAGAAAAAGTGTTTTTAATTTTTCCCATTTTTTGCGATATAGTACCATTTTCTACTTTTTCTTTTTTTCGTCGTTTTTAAACCTAGTTTATAACCAACTGAAAAAATTATCATTCTGAAGATTTTTCACTGAAATTCGGGTTTATTTTGCAAAAAAATGAAAAAACGTTCTACTTTACAACGTTGATAATAACTTAAAAATATAAACAAATTATACAAATATTTAAGCTTTAAAATAGAAAAACTGGAAATATTGTAAGTTATTTTAAAATTAACAGAATCTAAGAAAATATACTATTTTGAATTTTTTTTTAATTTTTATACAATTTGACAAATTTTGTCCTTTTTAAATTAAAAAAAGAATTTTTTTTTTTATCATTTCAAATTTATATTGAACTATCTACTATATTTAGTCTCAAATTTCAAAATTTTAATTTACGATCTATTGGCTATACAGTAAAAAATAAGGAAAATAATACCGTCCGATAGCTAATATTGCACTTGAGCCATATGCTGCACGTCTGAAACTGTAAACGATAAATTATTTTGCGTTTTCAGTTTTTCATTTTCTCTGTCCTTTTGCCGCTTAAAAGGACTACACAATTTCAAAGGATAACATTTTTCAAAAAAAAAAATGAGTGTCAAATTATAGATTATATTATCTGTTGTTGTTGTTTACTTAAAACCCTAGGATTATTTGGACCAAACCCGTTTCACAATATTTTAAAATGTTTGAGCCGTCCGTTTGTCTGGCTGAGAAATTTGTACGCGATAACTCTCGAAAGGAGTTAAGGAATCATATCAAGCTTTGCACATGGTAATATTTTTCCCAAACTTGGTTTAAGTTCGAAGTTGGGTGAAAATGACACGTCCCTTCTGGTACCTCCACCTCAAATTTCCTATATTCCTATGATAAATTAAAACCACTGTAACTTCCACAAGGATATTCGGAATCAGCTATTTTTTGATGTTTGATAAAGTTTTTATAATCACATTAAGCGTGCAAAATATGGCGCCTTTTCCACGCCCCATTTAGTACTTCCCGCACAAATTATATAACATAAAATTAAAGGTGTTATAACTTCGATACGGATGATCGGAATACTGTGAAATTTGGGATTTGACAATACTTTCTATGGACGTTTAATACACTTGTAGTGTGGGCGATATTTGGTTAAAATAAGCATAAATAACTTCCATAAGGATAGTCGAAATCAGTTGCATTTTTATATTTGAAAATGTTTTTATAATCACCTTAATTTTTATAATCCCACACAATTGTCCCTATCCTAAGTAAAATGAAATCTATATAACTTCTATGCTAGTTCTATGAATTGATATTTTACCATGTTTTTTTACAATTGTTTATACACGTGGAAGCTGGGACCACGTGCCACGAATTTTCGAGTAATTTCCACGCAAATCTTCCAGCCCTAATTAAAATTTATAACTTATAACATCCATACATATGTTCTCTGAGAGTGAGGGTATATATAATCGGCATGGATATATTTTTTTAACCCGAGTAGCGTGACCATATGGTCACATGCAAAAGACGTTCACCAAATCTTCTGATGTGGGCCACAGATAATATGGAAGTTTTATCTTAAAATTCGAAAAATGTAATTACAGCACTATTCGGGTTAATATGTTTACTAAAATTCCAATTTTCATCAAAGGAACGAAAAATTAATATTATTTTACTATAAATTTCTAAACTAAATAAATTTCTTTACTAAAATTCGAATTTTCGGCGACAGTACCTTTTAATTGTACTCTCATTTCTCATTTTTAAAATATAAGACTGATCATAATAATAGAAAGAATAGAAAAAATATTTTGTTTTATATTTTAACAGCTGATGAAGAGACAATGCCTGTACGTGAAATAGCTATGGATTAATTTATAAGTTATGATCTTCTCTGTAGACCTAAAATAATTAAAAAAATATTTTTTACTTTAATTTATTAACCCCTTTAGATAACCGAATGGAAAAATAAAGGACAAAATAAAAAAAACCCACCAATTATGTGGGGACATTTGTATCTAGCCTAGCTATAAAATAAATAATATAATAAATATTAAAACGTAATTCACTCGATTTTTAATATGTATACACTCCACGAGACTATTATGTCTTTGTACATTTGTTTGTAACACCCAAAAGGAAGGGAGATAGATAGACCCATTGTTAATTATACCGATCGACTTAGAATCACTTTTTGAATCGATTTAGCAATGTCCGTCTGTCTGTCTATCTATTCTTGTAATCACGATACAGGTCGCAATTGTAGCCAGATGCAAATGAAACTTTGCACAACGAAGTTTTTCGGTTATTTTCGATATAGCCTTCATATGAATATCACTCCCGATTTGACTCTTTTCACCCTAGATAGCACATATTACAACAGACTATCTTCAAAATTGGCAAAACATCTTATATTTAAACTAGAAACACCTGTGGTAAAAATGTGTTAGATCGCTTCAGATTTATGTATAGCTCCCATACAAATTTCGCTCCCGATTTGACTTTTTCCGCTCTAGAAACCACATATTGTATCAGATTGTCTTCACATTTGGCAAAAGATCTTATTTTTAAACTAGGAACACCTGTGATGAAAAATAGTTCAGATCGGTTCAGATTTATACATAGATCGCATTAAAATGTTGCTCCCGATCCTCTTCAAATTAGGCGAAATATCTTATATATGTTCCATAAACAGCCATGGTACAAATGGTTCAGATCGGTTCAGATTTATATATAGC
Source organism: Polietes domitor (assembly GCA_947397865.1). NCBI lineage: Eukaryota > Metazoa > Arthropoda > Insecta > Diptera > Muscidae > Polietes > Polietes domitor. The sequence goes on along the minus strand of OX377620.1, from coordinate 22,058,849 downwards.
ACCCATATTTCACTTTTTTTACTCTAAAACCACATATTTTAACAGATCATCTTCAAATCTATCGAAATATCTTATAAAGGGTGATTTTTTAGCTATTATCTTTTAGGCAACACTGGTTTAAACAGCTGACGCACGTTTCGTGTTTTGTTTCACTGTCAAACATCTTCAGTTTGGTCTATAATTTAACCATGAATCGTCTTACAAACGAACAACGCTTGCAAATTATTGAATTTTATTATCAAAATGCGTGCTCTGTTAAGAAAGTTCATCGCGCGCTTCCATTTTATGGTCAGTTTAATCGACCCACTGTAGCGGCTATTCGGGCTATTGTAACTAAATTTCGCCCCAAATTTACTTTGTTGGACATTAAACCACCAACACGCTTACGTAGAGTGCGAACTGAAGAAAATATCGCAGCTGTAACGGCCAGTGTAAATGATGACAATCAAAAATTGGACTAAACGGATGGACCATTTGATGCGCAGTCAAGGTCAACATTTGCATGAAATAATCTTCAAACATTAAATTATATGGACCGTACTATCGATTCAAATAAAGATTTCATGCATTTTTCTGAATTTTATGTCTTTTTTTTAACTTTCCTATAGCTTTTAAAAAAGCAGCCTTTATTTGAACTAGAAACACCCATGGTGGAAATGGGTCAGGTCGGTTCAGATTTACATATAGCTCCCATAAAAATTTCGCTCACAGATAGACTTTGACCGCCACAGAAACCACGAATTTTCACCAAGTTCTTCAAAGTGAGCATAACACGTTTTATTTGAACAGGAAGAACTTATTGTGAAAGTTAGTCACTTCACTTCATGTTTGGATATAACACCTATACAAATATTCTTTTTGATTTGACAAATTGGACTGATTAGGAAACATACAAAAATTCTTCCAGTTTTCACATTTTTACCGAGTTGAATTGTATTTGGATAGAAAGTGGAGTGTATCAAATAGTCGGCCCCGCCCGACTTTAGCCTTTATTTACTTGTTTTCTTCTCTTACAATTCCCCACAGCAGTGGGGAATTGATCAAAGTTTCGCAATAACCTTCCAATATATTAATAGTATTGACATCACAGCTCCGCTCAACATATCAGGCTCAATTTTACAACATAGTAAAATACCATCCCCAACAAGATAATAGCAACTATATAATGTTTTGATCTTTGTGGTTCATCCTGACTGCATGATCAACATCCATCTTTGAACTGATCCCATTTATAATGCCTAGGTTACACATCAAATATCTCTCACTTCCTCATCTATAAATACGCTCAATATCTTCTCGCGAGCATACCTTCCCTCAATGTGTCGTTACGGTCAAAGGAACAGGGAGTTTTGGAAAACCATAACATAACTCCAATCAATGCCTAACATGACAAAATTAGTGCTAAAAATCACAGGCTCACAAATAACAAGAAATATTCGGTGAGAGTGGTGAGATATAAGTGTGCTTGCTGTCTGTCTGTCTGTCCAGCAGAGGACTTAAGGGTTTGAGGGGCGAGGACACAAGGATGATTCGGCAGGACATGCATACATACACATGTACTACTACATGTACAATCAGAGGCCGGTGCATGTTTATGATGACATGCTATGTCAACATACATAACTTTTGAAACAACAACAATATGGGAAGCAGCAACAATAACAACAACAGGAACGACAATATGCCAAATACTAAAATAACCCAACAATTTGTTGTACAAAAACAGCAGCACAAACGCACTGCAACCGCAGACATATGCAACAAGGATGTTGTAGATGTTGCTGGTGTTTGTTGTTGTTGCTGCTATTAAAACTGCCTGCCGTTGATGCTGATGTTGGTCATGATGATGGCGATGATGATGCTGCTGCTCAGCAAGATGCAACCCAAACTATTTGGGGAAAATATGCAATAATGCACACAAGTTGCAGATATGCTTGCATGCCTCTAACACATCCCAGACAATAATAACACTCCTCTCGGTCCCTGTCCTCACTTGTAGTCCCCTTTCCCTTTGGAACCCCTTCCCCAAGAACGTTGTGCTGCTTCTTGAAAATTTAACAAATTAAATGACTTTCCATTTCTAGAGTTTTGGAACTTGCATCATCAAGCACATCGTTAGTGTGTCTTCCTGCCGCACACACACAAACAAGTCTGCATGTGGAGCTAAATGTGTGCATATGAGTGTGAATTTTAGGTGAGTGCAACACCCTTTTTAATTGTTAGATGCAGTTGTAATCAACCTTTTCATTTTGGACTACCGTCTACCCTCAACTCCAAGTCCTTCCCCCAGCCTTCTTCATCCTTGCCATTGTAATTATCAAGTTTGTTGCAATAGAACACATGCTCGCCCATACTACTGGCGTTGCAACAATCCTTGGTGAAATGTGTTTCCAATACCTATTATTAATTTAGACTCATCTCATGCTTAGCCCTTCCTCTGCAATGTCAAGCAGAGTTGTGCTGTCCTCTGACACTTTCTGACACTATGTTTGTTTTTCCCAAACTCCTGCGTGCACTTGCAATTTGCTGGTAACGAGAGGGGAGGGGACGGAAACATTGTGTGACATGTTGTCATTTGCAGTGTCACTGCTTATAGGAGTTATGCTCCTCAAGACTTGAATTTTTTGTGTGAAGGCAGGAAGGAAGGCTGACACTATTGACAGCATTGGGGGTTTTGGTTTAGTGTGTAAAGAAAACTAAGGACTCAATTTGGTGGGTTTAGTGGTATTGTTTTAATTGGCTTACTTGGAGAGTGTTGCTTTAAAATATTCGAAGGATTTAGAACACAAATATGGCGACTTTAAAATTGAAATAAAATTTCTCTAATTTCTGCAACCATATGCTCCTTTTAGGGACTATGATAAAATATATTTTTTCTCTAGAGAAGGCTGTTATCTATCTTTAGATTAGAACCATTTCTCTGGTATAGTTCTCCTTACACTGGAAATTATTAGCGATTTTTAAATTTAAATAAAATAATAATTAGAACAGTACTTTTAGATCAGATAAAGACGTCCGGAACTTTACACAGTGATTGTGATCAATCATACCTATAAAGAGATGTGCAATAGGTCATATAAGCTACCATGACAGGATACAATTGATAAAACCTGAAATCAAATCAATAAGCATTTTCAACAACAATACTCATATGGATGAGCGGATACATAAAGAACAAAATTGTCAGATATAGGGTGATAAATTCAAACGAGATCCTCCAAATGGCAATGATTCTGTAGAAATCTTCGGTTTGGTGTGGATTGTGGACTTGCAATAATTTCGTTCTGTACTTCGTCGAAAAGGATGCTGAAATTTGTTCTTTGGATGGTATGCATGTAGTCGATATGAGGTTCCTACTGAAGAGAGCTGCACATCCAGTATCATTAAAGGCATGATTATCTCATGCATATGCGTAGGGTTTCCTTAAGTCATCAAAATCAACATAAATTGTATTATCTCTACAATTTAATTTGATCTATGCATCGCAGTTAGGAAACCTCTCGAATGAGTTCCAAAAAATCAAACCGTGATCCAGATGTCCCAATTACAAAAACCCTGTATATAGTTATTAATATACTGCAATTTAATAATTAATTAATAATTTCTAGAAAATCGAGGTATTTGCGAGATAAATGGGGAAAACTTTCAAGTCTAAACCTGCAGATTTTGTGGATGTAAAATCGGATGTTCTTGTATCCATTTTGAAATTTGGATGTGTTATAGAGGACATGAGACTCAAAGCAAATGAACACTTGTTTTGGAGATACTTTATTTTAAGAAGAGGATATTTTTTGTCAGAGGATATTTGCATTTGAACATTTGTCCATGACTTCTGGTAAGTATGGTACGAAAACGAAGCGAAGTAGCAATTAATGGTTCTAGATATATTTTCAATATATTTATATAACTATCAGGAGAAGTCTCCTATTAAAACAGTACATTGCATTGAATATAATATTGTGACCGACGTTCCAATCGTCATCGAATTGGTGAGAGTTCCTGGATAGACGAGTAAATCTTCCAAATATACTAACTTGGGGGATGAGACCACGAATATCGATACTATCATAAAGGTATCAATAGCACAGCGACATATATCTCACATTACGATGGTGTTCCAGAGACAGCATTGAACACAGTCAAGTAGCTCCACTTGACCATATAACAATTTACAAAGTGCGTTGTATTCCATCTTTGGCCTGAAAGGAATGAGACCACTCTCGCGCCGCTATAGTCTAACCTAGACACTTAAACGTTTCTTACGTCACAAAAAACGAATGAATTATCTGTACATTAAGATATCGAGTGATTAAAAAATAAAATATTGGAATATATGACAAGCGATCAAGACTGGACAGCGCACAACCTATTATCAGCGACAAAACCTCCCAAATTTCATGTACCAAATTCTCGATTTTATTGAATTAATTTTGCAGAGAACATTCCTATGAAGCATATTCTAAAATATATTCTGAAAGATGCAGATGTCGCGGCTAAATTTAGCTGTTGATGCACTTAAAGTTCAAAAATGATAAATTAGTTCCAAATTTCATCATAATAGAGGTTATTATATTGGGATGTGTCTCGGAAACCGTGTATCATAATGAATTTCGTTTAGTTCATAGAAAACAGGAGCTGCTGAAGTGTTCTTTTACATTTAAAAATGTATATATATTTCGATTTCCTTTTCAGGCAGTGTTGAATTTCAGGCAGGGAAAATTGAATAATAAATAATAGTATGGTTACTTTTGTTCCGTATAAAACTATATTCGCCAGGCCGACCGATGCATCGGCGTTTGCAAATATTGTTAAACTATAGTGTTATTTATTAATTTTAAAAAATCGATGTATTTTACCTTCTAAGTCAAACATAAAGCAATACTTTCTCCTTTGATCTCTGTTAATGTATTTTTGAAAATTTGTTTAAAGCATACCTTAGGGAGGCAAGGTTTTATGGCATGCGAGCGCATGTAAAGCCGATATATTAATCTTAAGTAATTTATTAAGGTATTATAGCCGCTTGCCTCCGAATAAAAAATATATCAATTAAATTGTTATTTAAATTTTGATAATCGTAAAAGACAAATATTTTATATGTGACCGTGGCAATTTTCATTTAATTGTGCAATCAAATGAAATTACTGGTAATGATTTGTATATAAGAAATTTATGCCATTTTTTTATTTTATGTTACATGGGATGAAGACATGACTCTGGGCGGATTTAAACAAAAAATTGATTTTGATCTAATTTGAAAATATAAGGGATGAGTGCTAAATTGCAATGTCCTAGCTCTACTCCTTCTAATTTTTGCCGCAGCTTGTATGGAAATATTCCACTCTGTGGCGTCTAAAAATGTTTCATCAAATCCATGAAATGGCAATGAATTTTCGAAGAAAAAAATTTTAAATTTCATATATTAATTGCAGAGGAAGATGTTTCGTATTCGTAGTAGGAAATGAATCCAAGTGGGTGCCTCAGTTACTCCCGGTCTTAAACTAATAACTACTTGCCGGTTTTGAACTGTGGACGAAACTTGTACACATCAAAACAACCCAGAGTCTAAGGAAGCGTTGAATCAAGGGCAACTCCGGGGAAATCGAGTTTGAAGAAGGCCAAGCGGGTACTGTCAGGATGTTTTCTATGTTTTGGATCTATTTTTGAGACTGGGGTCCATCAAAACACACCGTCTACCAAGAGACAGTCGAAGTAGTGGATTCCAAATCGAAGAACGAAGGTACTTCCCGATTTTGAACTGTAAACTAAGGAAGCCTTGAATGGTGCGCAATCTAGGCAAATCAAGACCAAATGGTTCAGTCAGGATTTTTTCTGAGTTTCGCGAAAAAAAACTACGGAACAGTTGAGGCCTTAGACCTATCAAGAGGATTCCATTACGAAGAAGATCTATATGGGTATGTAAGGATTATTGCTGAGTTTAGAGGCAAAACTTGGATCCCTCAAAACTCATCTGGGTATTCGAGACTGACAAAGGTCAAGATGGATCATTATTATTGTTAGTATTTATTTATTATTGTTTGTGGATTAAACTTGAATCTATCACAGCATATCAAAGGCGAGACCTCTCAAAGGAAATCGAAATCGGAAAAAATAATACTGGATCTGTCACGATTTTTGCTCAATTTAGTTTTGAAACATGGTTTTGTAAGGCACAGTCGCATTAATGGAATTCTCCAGGGATATCTCGACGACAGAAGCTCAATATGGAACTGTAAGGATATCTGCTGAGTTTTGAGACTAAATTTTGATCAATCAAAACATATAGGTTATTAACAGACAGATGCAACATGCATCCATCACAACACATCAAAGACAAAACCACTCAAAGGAAATCGAGATCGAACAAAGTAATGCTGGATCTGTCACGACTTTTGCTCAATTTAGTGCTGAAACTTGGTTCTGTAGAAACACAGCGGGCTGTGAGGCACAGTCGTAGCAGTCTCTAGGGAAATCTAGAACGAAGAATCTCAAAGTGAATTACGGTTGAGTTTAAGAGACAGTCGAAACATTGGATCTCTCTAGGGGATTCGAGACTGAAAAAGACCAAGATGGATCTGTTTGTATTTTTGCACTGCTTTGTGACTATGAACGAAACTTTTATCAATTGAGGCAGGGCCAGATCGAAAAGATTGATCTGTTACGATTTTTGCTCAGTTTCATCGTGAACATTGGATATATTCGGACAATAAAAACCAACAGAAGCAGTGACCGGGGAAATTGAGACCGAAAAAGGCCAAGATGATTCTGTCATAAATTTTGCTTAGTTTTTTGAATCTTGGATTTATTAAAATTCATCGATGGTTAAGGAACAGTCGAAGCAGGTAGCCTCTACAAGGTGATTTGAGACCGAAAAAGGACAAACTGTAGCGAAACTTGAATCCGATAGCAGAAGAATCGAGATAGCAGAAGGTTATGATGGATCTGTTACGAAATTTTGGATAGCAAAGGCCAGCCGAGTCAGTAATCTTCTCCAGGGAAATCGATACCGAAGAAGTTAAAAATCTATCAGAATTTTTGAGTAGTTCTGTTATAAAAGTTTGATCCAAAGCCAATATGAATCTGTAAGGATTTTTTGCCCCATTTCCTGATTATGGATGAAACATGAATCAATCACATTAGATATAGAATCTATGTAGGTTAATTAAGAACGTAGAAGACCATGATGAATCTGTCAGTTTCGTGATGAATCATGGACGTTTTCAGACAATAAGAACCAACCGAAGCGGTGTCGTGATGGATGTAACTTGGATCTAAGCAGGAGTCGAAGCAGCCAACCTCTTCATGGGATTCGAGACCGAAAAAGGCACAGCTGTCACGATTTTTGCTCCGGTTCGTGACTATGGACGACGCTTGAATCCATCACTACACATCGAAGACATCCAGAGAAATCGAGATCGCATGTGGTCATGATGAATCTGTTACGTTTTTTGCTCAATTTCGTGATTAAACGTGGATCAATCAAAACACATCGGATAGTAAGGGCAAGTGAATGCAGTGGTCTTCTCCAGAGAAATCGAATGCAAAGAAACTCGAAATGGAATTGTCAGGATTTTGCGCAGTTTCGTAATAAAAGTTGGATCCACAATCTGTCAGGATTTTTGCTCCATTTCCTGATTATGGATGAAACTTGAATCAGAACACATCAGAGACAGGACCTCTCCAAGAAAATCGAGATCGCAGAAGGTCATGATGAATCTATCACGATTTCTTTTCAGTTCCGTGATGAATCACTCATCAATAAGGGTCAGTCGTAGCAATGGTTCTCCCCAGAAAATTTTAAACCGAAGAAGGACAAGATGTATCTCTTAGGATCTATCAGGTTCCTGATAGAGGACGGAACTTGGACAGTTTACGCAGAGGATCTCTTCAGCGGAATCGACCATAAAGACCAAGTCTAGGTTATTATAACCAGAAAGTATTATTCAGAGGTATCACATCGATTTGAAACAAAAACGGCACCGGGACAATACTCCGGTACACAGAAGCGTAGTCGCCATGGGAAAATTGTAAGCACTTCACTGCGAATAGCTTCCTTTCAGATCATAGAAGGGAAACAACAGATAATGTTGAGAAATAAGTTGAATGTTGGAGTGTATGTTAGCTAGGTTGCACAGTCGTGGCGTTAGTTTTCCTATCAGATGATCTGACGATTCAACACCACTTCCCTGGGAATTGCGTTTGCTCCGACCATATTCTCCACATTTTTCCAAACCTGCAATTGGACTTGGTGAAGAGAGTTTCCTGATGAATGAAGAGGTCATATGTGAAATGATTAACTTTTTTAGGATCCCGAAAAATGGAGGGACTCTTATATATATATATATATATATATATATATATATATTCCTTTCACTCCTATGAGGGCCGTAATAACTATTGGATTCTTGGATGGCGCTAAAAGGATTTTGTTGAATTTGAACCAAACAATTGATGTTTTCTTGACTAGGTAGATTATATTCCGATTTCCTTGGCACAAAATAATTCCTCTCGTTAATAATTTATTGAAGCCGGTTCATCATAATTAACTATTATATATTTTTTAATTTTTATTTATTCGATAACAAATATGTTAATCACTTCTATTAAACATAATCCGTCTGCCACGTTTTTAGAATGTTTATCCATAAATCATTGTATTTATTTTCAAATTTTGTTATAATATTAGAAAATGTTTGATCTTTTGTTTATTGTATTTTTTACCTTTTGTTGCAATCACTTATCTATTCTATTATTCCTTAATATTTTGTCTTGCACTTTCACTTTAGATGTTTTTTTTTGTTGCACCACTGATATTAGAATTATGTATGTTTTTGTTTGCCTTAAACCACGGCGATATATAAAATAAACGTTGCCGAGATATACAACGAACACTGTGTTATGACTTGAAAACCACTAAAATGTGGCCACACATATTGGGTTTTCAATAACGCCGCTATTTAGTGGAGAGGGGTTTGTTTTGGCCACGAAGCCGCCGTGATATTCTTTTTTTTTTGTTGTTGGGTGTGGAAATTCTCAAAATTTTGACCGACCACGACGTCTTTGCGGATGCATGCGAACTGGTGGTATGAACAATAAAACCAAAACAAAAACGTCCGCAAATGTTTTGGTTGTTTTCTTTCGTTTTTTTTCACTGCACTTTCATACGAAAAGGGTTCTCGATTGGGGGGTAATCGTTGCGTTGCGTACGTTCGTTTGCGTGCACAGTTGTTGCGTCAGTCAGTGATGATGTGTGGAAAATTTGTGTTGATTTTTATTTCGGTTGCGTTGCGTTGTGTCTTTTTTCTCATGTCTTCTCATTGCTCCTCTGGTTGTAGTTGTTGTTTTGTGGGTTTTGCTGTTGATGGTGGTGTAGTTGTTGTTGTTGCTGCTGCTGTTTGCAATTGAAGCGCCAAAGTTAGCCAACCAGTAGTGAAATATCATCGCCACACAAACGCACACATGTATCCAACACACAAAACAAACACTCAGTGCCTCTGGTTTTGTTTTGTTTGCCTCTGTGTTGGTGAGCACAAGAGAGCGCAAGTGTTGAAACTGGCATCCAACACAAATCCGTGCTGAGAGATGATTTCGAGATTTTGCATGATTGTGTTGGTCGTTGTTGTTGTCGTGTCTTCAGTCTGCAAAGTGCTGGCTGCTGTTTGGTTGGTTGAAATGTTGGAATGGCTGCTGTGTGTGCTGCTATGCATGATAGACTGAGTGCGTGTTGGGGTGGGGGTTGGATGGGGGGCCTGTTTAAATTCCTGAGTGTAAGTGTGCGTGTGTGCATGGCTGTGTGATGATCACAATCCTTTAATGAAAATTGCTGCTGCTGTTCGCTATACGAGTACATACATGTGGATGTATGCATGGTAATGTAGCCACTGTTGCTGCTCTGAGTATGTCCGTCGTTGTTGTTGTTTTTCACTGTTGCTACTGTTTAATTAGTTGTGCATGATGATGAATGTGTGTGTGCGTGGCTGTTTAAAACTCTTTGGCAAATGAAAAGGGGGGACGCACACACACAACTTATGCTCTCCATTAAGTAATAAAACTCATTTATTCTCTGGGGGGCATTTCAGGCACACACACAAACATGTGTTCGTGCTCGTGTATGTTGTGCTGTGTTATTCAACCCTTTACCATGCAGTTCATCAACTGTGCAGAAAATTTCAAACTCTCACGGTATGTCCACTCTCTCTTGCTCTCTCTGTATGACTTCCGTTAAATATGCACAAGTGTTGGTGTTGAGGAAATCCCTGCGAATGCAATTGAGTACAATTTCAACCTCAACTTGTGTTGAAAAGTGCATTTTAACAACTGCTGCTGTTGCATGCATGCATGTGTGCAGCGGGAAAAAACAACAGACCAGCCAGCCAGTCAGTATGGCTGGCTGTTTGTGTTGTATGTCCTGTGGCATACCATAAAATTGTGTAAAATTATTTCAACTCTTGCATGGGTGGCAGAAAGGGGGTGGGGGACGGGGAGACCAAAAACAAACAGCAAACTCCTCACTCTCAACATACTTACATATGTATGTATGACCATGTTTGACTGCATCACAGACAGGCACATTGCAATTTCTGCATAACCAACCAAAGTCTAAGGCTTTTCCTGCCTTGCAACACTTACATGTCCTTAAAGTTCAACACAACCCGAGTGCAACGGGTTTCGATCAGAAAAAGTTGTTGCTTTTGCAATTGTGTTTTCAATGTTGTAGTTGTTGATGTGGCCTTAACATTTTTTTTCGTTCTGTGGCAAATGCAGATTTTCGGTTATTACCAAAAACTAACCACGTTTTGTGGTATTGAAGTTGTGTGGAATAATATTGGTAGGCCATAAGTTGATGTTGTTGTTGGTGTTAGTGTTGTTGCTGGTAGTGGTGTTGATGTTGCCAGTGTTTGTGCTGTTGTTGTTTGCAGCAGCAGTGTTTACTTTGATTTTCCACAAATAATTTTTGATTTTTTAAAGGATTCAAATTTCAATAAACAATTTTGTGTTTATAATCCTAAATATGTAGCTTGTGCATGTGCAAGCACAATGTACATACACATCAAAGGTACATAATGTATGTAAACATAGCCAGCAATAATATACAGTGAGTGACAGAGTGTGTGTATGTTTGTATGTGGAAAGGTATTCATTTTGTTTTTATGACTTTTTACAATCAACATGCTAATTTTTTTCTCGTCTGTAGTTTTGTTAGAAAAAAACACACACACACATTGCCAACCAACCATATATTGCTTTATTGATTTCTATTCGATTTTTTGCGTTTTTGTATTTGGTTTGTGAAAAATTATTGAAGCATTTAAAGTGATATCTGTGATATTGACAATTATGTACTTAATTTGCTTATACAAAAAAGGTATTCATAATATGTACATTAGAGTGGGTTCTTTTGTGAGGAAGGAAAAAATGTTGTTGATGTTCCCGACTAAAATGAAAGATTGGTTTGTTTTATGTGTACTCCCAAAATATTTCGCGTTTATGTTGATGTGAGCTGGGCGCGTTCAAAACAAGGTTTTTCTTGAATAAAATTCACCATGGTATTGAGAAAAAACCGCTAGAAATTAAAATTCGACCCGAGCCTTATCAAACCTTATTAAAAACTTGCAATATGACCCATTATAGGACAGATTTATACTATTTTAGTGCAATTTTTGATGCATTTTTTATAAAAACCGCAATAACATCCACATTTTTAGTTCGATTTATATTTTTAGGGGCTCGTTGGAGAGATATAGATAACCAATTGCAATTTTTAGAATTTGTTAACCCATTAAGGGCCGCAAATTTTTTTCTTACTGTTAATACTCGGTGGGTTAAATGTGAAGTAAAAACTGAAATATGGGGTTATTTGCATCGTAAACACATTCTAGTCTTATATAAACCTAATTTTTGGAAAGAAATTCAACCATTTCAAATTTTCTCCCTTAAAAAATAAAACATGAATAATCTACATAAACTTTATAAAGGGGAAGAATTGAAATGGTAGTTAATGCTAAATTAACATAGATAGACGAATGACATTAAAAGTATATTTAGCAGATGTTCTTCTCTTTCATTTGATACCCATATCGCCATTGTATGATACGCAAAATTACGAAACTAAATTATTGAAACATTTACATCCTTTGGAAATTAAAAGTCCTGTAAAAAAGACAAACGACCACGAAATAAAAAACTGAGTATGAGTTTTCCTATTAGTGACCTATATTTCACTTCTATACAATCTCATTATTGGGAGGGAAATCATGTCGCACGGTTTTATTGTAACATCTTATGTGAAGTTTTCCTCCCAATTTATGCATTGAAAGACCAAAATTTCAGATGTTAATTTTCAAAAATTAGCTTTTTGTAATACTAGAATGTGTTTACGATGCAAATAACACGATATTTCAGTTTTTACATCACATTTAAACCACTGAGAACCAACAGTAAAAAAAATAATCGGCCCTTAATGGGTTAGGAAGTTCTTAAAATTGGAATTGGTCAACAATACCTCTTCAACGATCCAAGAAAAACAGAAATCGAACTAAAATATGGAAGTTATTGCGGGTTTTATAAAAAATGCAACAAAAATTGCACAAAAATATTAAAATTCTACCCTCTATTCTTGATTAAAATGCAATGATGTGGTTTGATAAGGCTCCGACCAGATTTTAATTTCTAGCAGGTTTTTTTCTAAATACAGTTCTCACCGTGAATTTTATTCAAGAAAAACCTGATTTATATAGGTTATTTTGAACGCGTCCAGCTCACGAACGGACAATGATAAAAGCGAAATATTTTGGGCGAACACATAAAACAAGCTAATCTTTCATTTTAGTCGGGAACATCCACTACTTTTATTTTGAAGCCAATCTAATATACAGATGTGTATCAAAGTTATGTATGTAGAAAAAGCCAACCAATAAGTTTTAGTCAAAATTAGTATTATATATATTTATTTGAAAATAAGGCGGAGGAAAATGTTAGCAAAAGATTAGCTTTACCTTTGTATGAGGTAGTGATTCAAATATGAATTCTGTAAAGTTGAGGTGTTCCAATTCAGACAGGACAGGATGTTTCCTACAATAATTATCGTACAGATGACAGTTCTTAAATTTAAAAATCTCGATTGATAGGATTGTTCTCTAAAATATCAGATTTCATGCTTTAACATATTGAATTGTCTCGGTCCGTTTGTTTGGTTGGTAAGTACCACATAAATGAACCAAAATGTTACATTTTTTTTTATCAAAAAATGATACATAATATCTGTAAGAGCGATAGCGACCATTTGTAAAAATTGACATTTCGTTTTATGTACATGAAAAATCTACTAATTTATAAAATAAATAAATTTAGAAGCAGACATGTTTTTGGGAGATTTTTCAATTCAGCAAAGCAAAATTGTTGTCCTTACAGTATTCATACATCGTTTAATATGAGATCGTAAAAAAGTAAACGTAGGATGAAAGTTATTGATGGGGTTTGATATATCCGAAGTGTAAAAAAAACTTTTAAAGAATTGTTAATTGATTTTTTTGTAGTAGACCAAAGACCAAGTCAATAGCTAGACAAGATCATTTGGAGTCAATTTCCCAAAAACGTCAGTGCGCTGAATCTGAAGATTACACCTAGCAATTCGAATTGCTGGGAATATTAACCCTCAGGTTAAAAGTGTTAAAAAATTCACATTTTTTTAAAAATGCAACAAATATGGGCGTATTAGAGGGCCATTGAGGTGAATTCAATTGAAGTCCATGAACACTAACACAACGTCAATATTTACCTGTTTTAATTCGATTTGACTGCAAAATCAGGTATTATTAAGGCTTTTTGGGCAACGAACTCCACTTGGCATACAATTTAGCTTGCGAATAAGGAATTTTGCTCTTCTTTTTAACTGCGTACTTACATTTCAAAAAAATAATGAGAAATGAAAATGTGTAATTCACGTTTTGGAACTAAAAAATCTGACTAAATGTGTCCTTACAAAGATGCAATTCGTGCAGGCAAAAGTTACCCTGCACCAAACTTACTAATATGTATTCTATTCTTGAAAGACTTTTGGAGGAAAAGAGTTATATGGATTCAAAGATATACAATTTTTTAAAAATGATATAGGTACCAAAATCTCTAACAAAACTAATTCGAGTGCAAAATATCTTAAACTGTGTAAGAAACAGCTCGATAAATTGGAAAAATGAACTTAGTTTTTTTTTTAATTTTAAATATCTGAAAAGGGTGAAAATATGCAAATTGTGCTTTATGGACAAATACGTAAAATATGTCAAAAAAACATAAAAATAAAAATTTTAATTTTCTTTTAAAACGAAATACTAAAAGTAAAGGGTGATTTTTTAAGAGCTTGATAACTTTTTTTTTTTTAAAAAACGCATAAAATTTGCAAAATCTCATCGGTTCTTTATTTGAAACGTTAGATTGGTCCATGACATTTACTTTTTGAAGATAATTTCATTTAAATGTTGACCGCGGCTGCGTCTTAGGTGGTCCATCCGCTTAGTCCAATTTTGGCATTTCCACGTTTTTGAGTAACAGAGACCCAATTGGTGCGAACGGCGACGAATCGAAAATTGGTGGTCATCATTAACACTGGCCGATACAGCTGCGATATTTTCTTCAGTTCGCACTCTACGTAAGCGTGTTGGTGGTTTAATGTCCAACAATGTAAATTTGGTGCGAAATTTAGTCACAATAGCCCGAATAGCCGCTTCAGTGGGTCGATTAAACTGACCATAAAATGGAAGCGCGCAATGAACTTTCTTAACAGAGCACGCATTTTGATAATAAAATTCAATAATTTGCAAGCGTTGTTCGTTTGTAAGACGATTCATGATGAAATGTCAAAGCATACTGAGCATCTTTCTCTTTGACACCATGTCTGAAATCCCACGTGATCTGTCAAATACTAATGCATGAAAATCCTAACCTCAAAAAAATCACTCTTTATTTAAATTTGGTATAATTTAAATTTTCTAAAGAACTCATAAATGTTTACTAGAACAAAAGTTATTGACGATGGAATTCATCTCAATTTTTCAATGATTCTCTAAAACGAATGAGAACAAACAACGTCTCACTTTATAGCAAATTACTGCAAATGTCGGTTGAAACAGCAGAGAAAGGTGTTTGATAAACCAGCAAATATGATGTTATAGCAAATATTTTTGCTATAAGAGAGATGAGATGATTTGAAAGTCTTATTAAGTCATTTTTTGTTAATTTTTGGAAATGGTTTAAAGAAATCTATACGAAGGCATTGTTTTTTTGCTTTATTATTTTGATTGAGTTGCAAAGACTTCATAATCAATGACATTTCCCCCGAAACAGTTTAATAATCCCCATACAATATCCTATAATCTCCCTTTTTCATAATCCCTGCATATATCAATCATTTCCTTGTCCAACCTATCCTTACAGAACTCTCCAATGTAATAATTGGTTAGTGCAGTTAGCGCTAAATGGTATAAAAACCTGGCGATTTTTTCTTGTTGGCGGGACACGCACACACACACGTCCGCCTTTTGTGATTGTTTATCGCATTACAATTGTGGCCACAAAATGTTCGTGTCGAAATTGCTGCACGTCGCGACGTACCCCAATTTTCATGCATTATATTCTGCCCGGCACTACTGCGCTTGTATGCCCCTTTGCCGAATGAACGAAACCGCACGAACCAAAGTGACAAACAAGCCCCATGTATGCCACGGATATTAATGGCGGAGAAAAAAACCGAAAAAATGTCCTCAAAAAACAATCTCTTAAAATACACAAATACTGGCGCACTGCACCGCACCGCACCACCACAACCGAAAAAACAAAAATCTTAAAACACCGAACGCAACAATGCACCAGGGCAGGGCCATGCAGGCTCGTTCACACGTCCACGACATGAAAACGAGCAAAAAGGAAGAACGACGAACCAAATAAAAAAGAAGAAGAAAAACACAATGCAACAAAAAACCGGAACAGTCGGAGAAAAAAATCAGAATCACAACACCAACCAAATAAGTGCACAATAAACGATGATGATGAGGAGGACGACGATGACGACGACAAGTGCATATTAAGATGACCATCGAAAACTGGCCACATTTACATGGAGGATAACAACAGCTTGTTTCATCATCATGAGTCGGTCGGTCCTCCACGGTCTCATCATCATATCGATGTGATGCAGCTTATGCGTCCTGGCCATCATTGCCACGAAGCGGCAGATGTCAGGGGTCTAGCCGGTGTTCGGGGTTTGGTGTTCGGTTCGGTTCGCTTGCATTTTTATTTTGCCACGAAAAGTAACCGAAAAATCAAAGAAAATGAACGAACGCACTGCACTGCACTCAAGTGGAAAAACAATACAAAAGACACGATATGAGGCAAGGACATTTGTGGTCCTCGCTAATAGGGGGGATGGTATAAACAGTGTGGTTAAATTGGGAAAGAAAGTAACGAAACAAAACGGACAATCACATGTAAAATGTGAATTGAGCCGATTAAAACGGACCAGCTTGTCAGACAGATGATTGGAGGGTTAAGCGGACATGGCTCAAATGTTTTAAAATATTGATATGAAGGAGTCAATAGGGCTTTAGAACCGGCTTCTCGAAAATATGACGTACAATTGTATGAGGGCAATTAATGTCGTTTGTAACGTTAAAAATAACCTCTGTTTTAATCCAAACCGGTTTGGACTGATGAGAAATCCGGGTTTTAAAAACGGTTATCTCTGAAATGTGAAATGATAGACATTTTTTAATAGAATTCTCACATTCTGAGCTAAAGGAAAGAATTCAATAATAATCCAAATAATCTAAACCGGTTTGGATTTTTGCAAAATCCGGGTCTTTAAACCGTATATCTCGAAAAGTGGTAGACATGATAAGAGAATGATGTTATTCGGCGCTAAATGAAATAATTCAATAATAATAGAAATATTAATTCAAACCGGTTCCAAGTGTTAACAAATGCGGATTATAGAACCGGATTTCTCGAAATATGTGACGATCGCGAAATTTGGAAGGTATAATCGTTAAAAATTCAAGTCCAAACCGTTTTGAGGTATTAAAAAAATCGGGTTTTAAAACCGGTTTTCTCAAAAACGTGACATAAATGCAATATTGCAACGGGATATAAAACCAGTTTCTTGAAAATTTGAAACGACAGACAGTCTTTAATAATATTATCATCTATTAAAATCAAGTTCAATCAAAACCGGTATGAATGTAAAAAAATCCGGGTTTTCTCATAATCGTATTCAAACCGATAGACGATTTTGAGGGTATATCGTGTTCCGTAGAACAAAAGATAAATTCTGGTTGAATCGAAACCGGGTTGAAATTTTTGAAAAACCAGTCGAAAATATGACGCGCTCAACTATTTTTGAGGCTATTATCGTGTTGCATGTTAAAAAAGTTTAATTCTGGTTCAATCGGAACCGGGTTTCTCCTAATCTACGTGAAAGAAAATTTTTGAGTGTTCATAAACGGTTCAATCCAAACCGGTTTGATATGTTGAAAAACCAGTATTTGAACCCGGAAAAATGGCACGACAATAAGACATATTATTAAGACATTAAATAAATTCAGGATCGATCCAAACCGGTTTTTAGAATCGGGTTTTCCGAAATTCCTACTTTTCAGCTCATAATCGTGCACAAAAAATGTGTTGCTCTGAAACTCTAACGAGTTTAAAATATTAAAAAATATGGGGTTTAACCCCGGTTATCTATTAATGAGATACATTATCGTATTCAGCACTAATATACAAATTCCGGTTAAATCAAATCCGGTTTAAATTTTGGAAAACTCCGGGATTTTGAACCGGTTTTATTGAAATTTGAAATGATAAGAAATTTTTAAGCAAACAATCGTATTGAAAATTTAAACTCAAACTAGTTCAAAATGTTGAAAAATCCGAATTCTAAACCGGTTTTCTCAATGTGTGATGTAATGGACAAGTTTTAAGGGCATAGTCGTGCTCAGAGCCAACAGTTCAATTTGAAATATTAGAAAAAATTCGGGTTGTGAAACTGGTTTCTCAATAATTTTGGACGATAGACACATTTCGAAAGCAATATCGTGTCCAGGGGTAAACAGGTCAATTTTTATTCCATCTAAACCGTTTTGGAATGCTGAAAAATTCGGTTTTTAAAACCCGGTTTTCTCGACAATGTGGCATTGCAGACCAGTTTTGAGAACATTACCGTGATCTGCGCTAAAAACTGTATTCCGATTTTATTCCAACCAGTTCCGGAAATGTTCAATTGAAATGCTGAAAAATCGGTTTTCTCGAAAAATCCGGCTTTTGATTCCATCCAAACCGCTTTGGAAGGTTGAAAAATTTGGGTTTTAAAACCGGTTTTCTTGTGATATTGAAGACTAGTTTTGAAAACATTACCGCGATCAGAGCTAAAAATTGTTTCCGTTTCTATTCCAACCGTTTCGAAATGTTCAATTCAATATGGTTTGAAATTAGGGTTTCTCGAAAAATCTTGGTTTTGAAAGCGGTTTCTCGAAAACCTTGGACAATAAACAGTATTATCGCGTCCATAGGTAAACAGGTAAGTTTTGATTCCTTCCAAACCGGTTTGGAATGTTAAAAATTCGGGTTTTAAACCCGGTTTTCTCGATAGTGTGCCATTGAAGACTAGTTTTGAGAACATAACCGTGATCGGTTCGAAATGTTCAATTCAAACCGGCTTGAAATGTTGAAAATTCGGGTTTCTCGAAATGTTGCAAGAGGGGCAATATTTGAGTGTATATTCAGCGATGACACAAGCGTGTCTATATTTATAAAAAGGATTTGATCCTCTTTACACTACATCATAGATGAGTATATATAAATCAACAATTTGTTTCATATCGACTAGAAATGAGTCTTGACCATTCCTTTTCACGACCATTTTTCCTTCATCTTCAGTCGTCCTCGTTGGTGAAAGGCGAAACCTTAAATGCCTGTGTTTTTGGACTCCAGCGGAAGTTGCCAACACAGGAAGTTTATCTGGAAACCTCTGAAATAACCATAACTTCGGCCAAACATGCACGAGCATCCATTTGCATATGAAATAAAGCGACAGCCAGATGTTAAGACTCCGTTTCCAACCCCCCACCTCCCCTGAGCAATTTTGCTTCACTGCTCAAACGATGACAAACCGTTTAACGCACGTATCGTCCGTGTTGCACGAATGTTATTGATTTTTGTTGCTTTCACCGTGGCCGGAGCTGTGGCCGTTGCTGGTTGTCTGGTGTGCTTTTCTTTTGTTGGTAGCCATTCGCACACAAACACATGGACACGCAGCCTCACATTCACATTCTCTGGCTCTGGTGGATACGAGTATCACATGGCCAGGATGATGTGTTAATGCATTTTTCACAACATTCTTGTTGACTTTTTATGCAGAGCTTTAACAACAACCAAAAAAACAAAAAAACAACAACAACGAGAGCACATACACAGAGAGATGCACGCTTGGAGGATGCAAGAAAAAACGAGAAACAGGAAACCGTACAACTGGCCAAATGCATTTCCTCACGTACCGGCCGTGTGTGAGTGCATGACAGGAGTCTTTCCTTTCAATGTTTCATCAGTGTCGTCGTTATGATGTTGCTGTTGGTAATGGCGCCGATGATGACGATGACGATTGCGATTATTGGGGCATTGTCCATAACTGGCATATAATACCGGGCGAAGTACAGTGGCGGGGAAGTGGTATTTTCTTGAGAAAATTTTCAATATTTTCATAACCGACTAACCGATTTAAATCCTTATTTGGATTCAAAGGGGTTTTTTAGGGATTTTATTAGGTTAATCTTTGCTCAAGTAATTCAACTATTAGTCCGATTGAACATTAAAGTGGTTTAAATATTTGGATAGGAATTAGGTAAAATTTTCACAGGTCAATTCGCAGGATTATTGCTCTAAATGTATAAAAGCCCCTAACATCGCTAGAATGTCTTTGATATATAGAAACAAAAAAAAAATAAATAAAAAATGTCAATAAAATTAAAAATCCTTCAATTAACCGGAATTAATTTTTGTTTACCAATTTTCAGTTGCTGAACTCGAATTAGTGCCACGTTTTCGAGAAAAGCTATTTGAAATGTTAAAAACCCAATTTATCAAAACCGAATTTATCAAAAATGACACTATTAAGAACATTTTCCTGTACAGCAGCGGAAAATCAATAAAAATTTTAAGTATTAAAAACATGGGTTTCAAATCGGTTTTCTCAAAAATAATCAAGTCACATTTTTGAGAAAACCGATTTTGAAACCCGTGTTTTTTAATATTTAATATTCATTGAAAGATCAATGACATTTAGCATTGAATTATCAATAAATTAAAATTTATTCCGGTTCAATTCTAAGCGGTCTGTTGAAAAACCCGGTTTGTTCAAAAAACCCGGATTTTAAAAGCGGGTCTTTGATAACTTTATTTAACAGTGAAACATTTACAATTAATTCTGGTTCAAGTCAAAATGGTTTGCTAGAATAAATCCGGTTTTCCGATAATGTGATGTTGTAGGCACTAACAGAAATTTTAAGCAAAAGTTCATTCCGATTAAATGCAAACCGATACAATTGACCACTTTTGAGGACAAATTCGAATTTAGCAATGAAAAATTATTCATTTCGATTCAATTCAAAACGATTTGTTCAAAAACCCGGGTTTTAAAACCGGGTCTCTCGCAATTGTGACACGAGAGAACATATTTGATGGCATAATCCTCGATGACAATGAAAAATTAGAAAAATATAAATTCACTCCGGTTCAATTCTGAGCGATGTGCTAAAATAAAACCGGAATTCATGAAAATGCGATGTTGCAGGCACTATAAGAAATTTGAAGTAAAAGTTCATTCCGATTACATTTTAACCGACACAATAGACACTTTGTGACATCTTATACGTTTTTAGCAATGAAAAATCAATAAATAAAAATTTATTCCGGTTCAATTCCAAACGGTTTCTTGAAAAATCCAGTTTTCTTGTAATTGTGACACGAGAGACAATACTTGATGGCGTAATCATATATGACAATGAAGAATTAAATAATAAAAATGCATTCCAGTTCAATTCTAAACGATTTTAAAACCGGATTTCAAGACGGTTTCTTCAAAAACCCGGTTTTTAAAACCGGTTCTCTAGAAGATGTTACGCGAAAGACAATATTTGATGCCATAATCGTCGATGACAATGAAAAATTATAAAAATAAAAATTCACGACGGTTCAATTCTAAGCGATTTGCTAAAATAAAACCGGAATTCATGAAAATGCGATGTTGCAGGAACTGTAAGAAATTTTAAGTAAAAGTTCATTCCGATTAAATTTTAACCGGTACAATAGACACTTTGTGTGTTATACGTGTTTAGCAATGACAAATCAATAAATAAAAATTTATTCCGGTTCAATTCCAAACGGTTTCTTGAAAAATCCAGGTTTCTTGCAAATGTGACACGAGAGACAATATTTGATTGCGTAATCATATATGACAATGGAGAATTAAATAATAAAAGTACATTCCATTTCAATTCTAAACGATTTTAAAACCGGATTTCAAGACGGTTTCTTCAAAAACCCGGGTTACAAAAACCGGGTCTCAGGCAAATGTGACGCGATAGACAATATTTGATACCATAATCATCGATGACAATGAAAAATGTTAAAAATAAAAATTTACTGCGGTTCAATTCTAAGCGATTTGCTAAAATAAAAGCGGAATTCCCGAAAATGCGATGTTGTAGGGATTGAAAGTAAATATAATGAAAAGTTCATTCCGATTAAATTTAAACCTACACAATTGGCACTTTCTAAAGTCATATTCGTCTTGAGCAATGAAAAATCCATAAATAAAAATCTATTCCGTTTCAATTCAAAACGGTTTGTTGAAAAATGTAACACGAGAGACAATACTCGATGGATTAAAATATAAAAATGCATTCCAGTTCAATTCTAACCAATTTAAAAACCGGATTTCCTGAAAATGTGATGGAATTGGAAAGAAAAGAAATTATAAGGAAATGTTCATGCCGATTAAATTTAAACCATATCGTGTTTAGCAATGTAAAATCACTAAGCTAAAAAATTCATTCTGGTTCAGTTCCGGCTCAAAACGTTTTGTTGAAAAACCCATGATTTAAAACAGGGTTTCCCTCAAATATGATGAGGGAAACAATTGATGACATAATTGTAAAGGGTGATTTTTTAGCTATTATCTTTTTGGCAACACTGGTTTAAACAGCTGACGCAGGTTTCGTGTTTTGTTTCACTGTCAAACATCGTCAGATTGGTCTATAATTTAACCATGAATCGTCTTACAAACGAACAACGCTTGCAAATTATTGAATTTTATTATCAAAATGCGTGCTCTGTTAAGAAAGTTCATCGCGCGCTTCCATTTTATGGTCAGTTATTCGGGCTATTGTGACTAAATTTTGCACCAAATTTACATTATTGGACATTAAACCACCAACACGCTTACGTGGAGTGCGAACTAAAGAAAATGTCGCAGCTGTAGCGGCCAGTGTTAATGATGACCATCGCCGTTCGCAGCAATTGGGCCTCTGTTACTCAAAAACGTGGAAATGCAAAAATTGGACTAAGCGGATGGACCATTTCAGGCGCAGTCAAGGTCAACATTTGCATGAAATAATCTTCAAACATTAAATTATATGAACCGTACTATCGAAAGATTTCATGTATTTTTCTGAATTTTATGTGTTTTTTTGAAAAACTTTCCTATAGCTTTAAAAAAATCACCCTTTATTTAGCAATGTAAAAGTAGAAAAATCAAAATTCATTCCGGTTCAAGTCAAACCGGTTTTATAAAAAACCCGGGTTTCAAAACCGGTTCCGATTATATTCAAAGCGACACAATTGACACTTTGTGATGTATTATACGTGTTTAGAAGTGAATAATCAGTAAACTAAATAATCATTATTTTTCATTTCAAAACGTTTTGTTGAAAAAACCGTGTTTCTCGCAAATGTGACGAGAGAAACAATTGATGGCAAAATTAAAAAAAAAATCAAAATTCATTCCGGTTCAAGTCAAACCGGTTTGATAAAAAACCTGGGTTTTAAAACCGGTTTTACGAAAAATGTTATGCGAAAGATACCGAGAGAAATTAAAAGGAAAATATCATTCCGATTAATTTAATGTTTAAAAGTCGAAGGGTTTAAACCGATATTTGAATCCCTTTGCGATCAACCCTATCTACTTTTTTGGAGGGTCGCACAGGGTCAACATTTTGCAAACCGTCTAGAAAACATCGTTGCTCTAAGCATGTGAGAGTTTATCAATATATATTTTTCCGTTGAAAAGTTTCAGAATTAATTCCATAAAAATCGATTTAAGCCACTGTGTGTTTCACTCTGCGAGTATGAACAATTCAGTTAAGTATATTCAAAACACTGTGCCATGACGATTATTCTTTTGGTGGTGATGATGATGACGCTGCTGATGATGACTATACAAGTGCCCACTGTGGTGCGGTGCGCTGTGGTGCTGTTGTTTTTGTTACTGTGACCTGATGAACATGATGAAGCAACAACTTTTGTGGTTCATGACAACCCCAAAAGTGTTGCCCTGCCGCCTGCCCAGTGCGACTGTTGCGTTGCAATGCCCTGTGTTACTTGGTCGTTGTTGTTAATTTCGTTTGCAACAAACATTCGACAACATGGCCATTGTCGTTGTTTGCTGTTGTTGTTTTTTTTGTGCTGTTGTTGCATTAAATTTTTTATATATTTTCATTTTTTATGTATTTTTCGCCAGCATTTGTTTTAAAAAACTGTTGGTGCTGGTGTTGCTGATATTGGCATCGTTGCTTGTGCTGTTTTGTTATTGTTTTCATCTGTTCTTTTTCGCTTACTTGACCACATACGGTTGCTGATTTTTGGTTTTGCCATAATTTCCACTCTGTGTCCGTATCCGTCTGCGTTTTTATTTTCTTGCCATATGTTTGTCAGCGTGTTGTTTTCCTGTTTCCTCCCCCCTCATGTTGTTGGTGGTGGTGTTGTTGCTGCATTACTTTTACGTTTACATTATGACAACAACAAGATTGCATGTATTGTATTGATGTTGCTGGTTGCTGTTGCATTGGAGCCTATGGTCTGTTGTTGGAGTATGTGTTAACTTAACTGGTTTGTCATACCCGTTATTTTTGTTGTTGTTGTTATTACAATCATTTGCACATTGTTATTGACATTTTTAAATAGGCTTTTTTGCTGGTTTGTTGTCATTTGTCGGCGGTGTGCTACGTCCACATGTCCTGGCAACAAAATGAAGTAACTTACATTTCAACTACTGTGGCTTTTCTTTCAATAACGATGTTAATAAACTAGAGACATACTGTGAGGGAGGGAAAGAGATGGAGAAAGAGAGAGTTGTGGGTCACCACGAACTTGCTGAGTTCATGATTATCGCAGGGATTTAAAAGAACATTGAGAAAGGATATTCACCACATAAATTCAATTACTCACAATTGTAAATAATTGATACTTTTATTGATCCTTGTATAATGGAAAAGGTAATGTCAGGTCCATTTTATAAACCTAGTTCAATAGTCAACCCAAAATGTAAATGATTAGCAAATCAAGGCACAACCAATGTGCCAAGAGAAGATCTCCAAGAGATGACTGCTCTGACCAGCGAAGGAAATCATTTTGTCAATTATAATCTCTTAGCAAACTACATTTAAAATTTCCGTTCGTTATATATTTGCTTTTTTCTTACCAGCCCACACTGGTCCCAAATCCATTTTTTATGGCATAAAGTCGAAAAATAAACATACAGTCTTGTAATTTTGCACATTTGCTAGACATATCATACGCAAAAAATAAAAATAAAATTGGGCCGATCGGACCACGCCCACTACCACCTCCCATATAAACTCAATAAATAACCAACATAATTATCACCCTGTATTGGTACAGGGTGACCATTTTATGCAAGCTTAAAAGAATGAAGAGTTGTTTATTTTGACGAAATGTGTTTTTCTAAACATTATTACAAAAGCAAAATATAGCATACAAATAGTATACTTTAAAGTGCAATTTAAATAATTATTTCAAGAAATGAAGTAAAATGTATACATGTGTACAAAAGGTGAATGATGTTGTATACCATTTTAAAGGTACTTTCAATACCTTTTTAATAAAATATTGATGGGTCTCGTAAACAAAACTAATTCAAATATATAATCATATATATGTCTATGGCTAATCAAAAACTGTGCTAAAATAAAATGAAATTTTTTGGAGTTTGCCGAAAAATGCTGACGAGATACTAATTCCACCATAAACTACAACCTCAGACGAACACTTTCACATTTATACTTTGAGTCAAGTTGAGTCATAGATTATGTTCTCTACAAATCACAAAATTACAATACCTATGAAAACTTACAAGACCACAATAATCATAAAATGTTAAATATAATTTTTCAACTACTAACTCTTGCCGTCAATTTTCATAATAGCTGTCACTTTATTATTTTATTTTTAAGTCTTGATTTTAATTAATTTGTAAAACTGCTTTATATCGAAATTAATCCCACTTTTTTGAACCTCAAAGTTTAAGTACCATTCAGGCTTGTGGTGTTGCCACCTAATTTTCTCCAGTATATTTTCTTGATTGCTTGGAGTGTTGCCATAAAGAAAATATATACACTTTTTTTACATTTTCTATAAATGTCCTTTCCAATTTTATTTTTTTTTTGAATTTCTGCCAAATTGTTTTCAAAATAGATGATAGCGGCAACAAAAAATATATTTTTTACAGTTGCCTATATAAAGTTCAATATTTATGGCCGGCCAATAAATGAAGAAAGCGGTTCAGCCCTCACCACTGAGAAGGTCTTCGCATACCTTAATTGCAGAGTCAAACAGATGTTAGTGTACATTATCGGCGAAAGTATTCATAACATTAGGACTGTTCGATTGGGCTTACTAGCTTAATTTTTGTATGGAATTTACTCGCTGTACAAGAAAGTAGCTTACTACTCGCTTAGCCTTGTTGCCATATTTTTGTTGTTGATCCATTTAAAAAGAACCAATGGGCAACAATGATGCCACCTTATCAAGTATATTAATCGTAAACTACACCATTTCCAAATGTAATTCAGAAAAGATAAATTGTAATTCAGAACTCGTCAATTGAAATTCAGAAATCCCATTTGAAATTCAGAACTCATCACTGGATATTCAGAAATTCCATTTGAAATTCAGTACTCATCAAATGAATTTCAGAACTTGTCATTTGAAATTCAGAACTCATCAAATGAATTTCAGAACATTTCATATGAAATTCAGAAGTTATCAAATAAAATTCGGAAAACATTTATAGAGAAATAACTCGATATACTCCAAAGTCAGTCATACATAAATATATATAAATTGATAAAATTCATTAAAGAACACAATTAATTATTTTAATTAGTTGTTTATTATTTGCATTATAAATATGCAATGAAATCAAGAAATAGATTGTTAGATTGGAAAGGGGAGAACACAAGCTTTAATAATATATAACAGGCAATAAATAGCGATTCACTTTTTGACCGTCAATATGAAATTAAAAATAACAAAAAGAGCATTTTTCTCTAATCGGTACATAATTTTCATTTCAAACCTTAACTTGGCCGAGTTAACTAACTTTACAAGATAAGTGGAGTGTTATCAAAGACTTTCTATATTCAAGACAAGTAATCTCGCTCTTTGCTTTTATTACCGACGCAACGTTGAGAGATGACAGATAATGCAAATTTTGCAGCTATGTTTACATGTTAAATCAAAATATGAAAATGAGGAAACAATATACATATGTAGAATATAATTTCTGAATTGATAACTACTGAATTACAAATGAAAAGTTCTGAATTTCATATGAAATATTCTGAAATTCATTTGATGAGTTCTGAATTTCAAATAACAAGTTCTGATTCATCACCAAAATGTAAAATACTCACCCCCGCCTAAAATGAGAAAATTTTCAAAAAGACGATAGACATATGTATATCCTGTTTAGAATCCGTTGTCAGAACCTTGTTATTTTTTGGGTTTCACAGTGTAATTTATCACATAAAATGGTAACAACCATTTAGTCCCCTTTATATCCGCTTTTGGACATGTTACTTCTTAAAAGTTCGACTTTAGAAAATCTCTTTTTTTTACGTGCCTACGCAAATAGAGGGATATACACACCAAGATTCACCATTGTGGCTGTAGCCATTTACTTGGTACCATTTTTATCCCTCTGTTGCTATTGTATCCCTTGAAAGTAAGAATTTGGAAAATCCTTTTTATTTTTATTGTCTACCCAGTCAGAGGAATGTATACACCGAATTTCATAATTCTAACTGCCGCCATTTTGTAAATTGTACCACCCAAATTTTATTCCTTTTTTCATTTTACTCCTTTTAAAATACGAATTTCGAAAACTCTCTTTATTTTATGTGTCTACGAAATCAGAGGAATGTATACACCGAGTTTCATAATTCTAGGTGCAGCCGTTTGGTTGGTACCATTTTTATCCCCATATTATCACTTAACCCCTTAACCCTCTCATGCCCAATGTTGCCTATAGGCAACAGGACTAACTCGCTATAAAATCTTTTAAATCACATATTTTGCAGAATTAATAATTTTTATTTTTCACCTATGTAACACGGAATAGTTAAAAGGGAACCAACAAATTCGGTAACTTGTGTTTGCGCAGGAAGGTGTAAACAAAAGTGAAGTCTCAAATTTCAATTGTTTGAGTTTCTCGTAATTCGAAATTGTTTTGCTATAATATTAAAATGTTTTATATTATAAATGAAACGAATTTAGGTTTGTTTCTTTGAGCATTGCTCGTTTATTCAAGACTCACTTAAGACTGATTTCTTAATATCTAACTTAAAGATTCTATGGTGAAGCGAGCGAGCATTTGTGCTGGGTCAGCAGTGTACTACAAAGACTCATTTCAGAACCAAGGGCACTTATGCCCAACATAAACACAATCACAATCTGGGCATTGGAGAGTGTAACAAGACTCCACAGTAATGTGGACACACACGACGCCAATGCCCAAATGTAAACACATTTGCTATTAAAGAATCGGAGTACACTACAGTAGGCAAGTACTCGCTACATTGGAAATTCCTCTTATTTTTATTGGATTTCTGCGAGTACAAGAAAAACTGTATTCGTTATTCGAAGAGGTATATATCAAAGATTTTTAAAATGAAAACACCATTTAAAAATATTTTTTGTTTAACCGATATCTACAGTATAATGATTTTAAGAATCATCCTGTTACCCATGTCCTATATGAATTAGACCAAGATCATATTTAGATCCATGACTCATCAAAAAACATAGTAAGTTTTATATATTTATTAAGAAGAAAATTCGAGAGGGGTAAATGTACGAATTTGGAAAAAATACTTTTATATGATGTATCTACTAAATTAAAGGAATTTACACACCGAATTTCGTGTTTCTAGCTGTAGTCGCTTGATTTTTATACTTTTTTGCCACATTTACAACTGTAAGACATATTAATGCAAAATGACGACAAAAATTTCAAAATTTGTTTTTCGAGTTGAATTCATTTCACAACTCTATAAGAAAATATCTTTCTAGCGCATCTTCGCGCTTCAAGATATCTCAACTATGTCAGATGTTATGGAATCATCATTGGTGCCCATCATCATTTATAGCCATCGTAATCACTTTTAATTGAACGTATTAGAGGATATGATTAGACTTATATTTCCAGAGTTATAGTACGAAAGTTAAAGGTCCTTCGAAGGGAATTTGAATTTTAGTAACAAAATAAAATATTATCCATAAAAAAATTTATGTTTTGTTTTGTGAAACATTAGGTCTGTTTTTTAAAGACTGGATAACTAAACTGCGATACCAAAAACCTAAAAAAGTTAAAATTTCACTAAAAATAAAAAAAATCATTTTCAAAATTATCAATGTGTGTATGAAAAAAATGAAAAATAATTTTAAGTTAATAAGTTTAAATACATATATAATAAATGAATCTGTGTTTGTATGTTTGTTTGTTCTTTATAGCAGCCTAAACTACTGAACCGATCTTCTTGAAATTTTCACAGTATGTTCATGCTGAACCGGTGGTGAAAATAGGCTACATAAATTTTTGATATTTTCAGTGGGCGTGGCACCTCCCACACAAATTGCGGATTTATTCGTTTTTTATAAATTAGCATATTCGGAATACTGTTGCAGTTAGAGCCTTGAATTTTTGTGAAAGTTCACTAATTGTTAGTCTGCACATTTGTGCCAAAAATGGGCGGTAATGGAAAAGTGGGCGTGGCACCTCCCATATGAAGTTAAAACATATTATTGAATATTGTCAGTTCTATGACACCTAGAGTGCTGTAATTTTGTGTAAGTGCATCTAGCATCAATGTGCGTAGTTGTGCCATAAATGGGCGGTAATTGAGAAGTGGGCGTGGCACCTCCCATACGAAGTTAAAACCTATTATTGAATGACACCTAGAGTGCTGTAATTTTGTGTAAGTGCATCTAGCATCAATGTGCGTAACTGTGCCCAAAAAATGGGCGATATTGGAAAAAAGGGCGTGGTACCTCCCATACGAAATTCAAACCTATTATCGAATATATTCAGTTCTATGACAGCTACAATACTTATCTTTTGTGTGAGTGCATCTAGCATAAACCTGCGTAGTTGTGCCAAAAATGGACGCTATTGGGAAAGTGGGCGTGGTACCTCACATACGAAGCTAAAACATAATATCGAATATGGTCAGTAGGTGTCATAGACCTAGAGTGCTGAAATTTTGTGTGAGTTGATCCAGAGTAAATAGTTGTGCAAAGATGGGCGGAAAGTGGGCGTGACCCTTCCCATATGTAATTAAAACCGGTTTTAGAGTATTTTGACACCGAGATGGGCGGAAAGTGGCCGTGACCCTTCCCATACGAAATTAAAACCTGTTTTTGAGTACATTCTACACCGAGATTCCTATATTGTTGTGTGAGTTAATTTAGTTGTAACCTGCTTAGACAATATAGAAATGGGCGGGATTTGAAAGATGAGGCATTTTTGATTTGCATTTTGTAAAATTACACGTTTTCTGTGGATTTTCTTAGGACAATAGTAAAGAAAGGTTATAAAAAGAGAAATATTCATTCATCAACAGCCGACTTAAGGCAAGAAAACGGAAATTATATTATTTTTTTAGTTTTTGTGTTGTTTGATTAGTGAACAATTTGATTGATTTTCTATGTGTTTTGAATGTAATGTAATTTCTTCTTACGAATGAAGTTTTTTGTGTAGGTAATGAAAGGAGGAGAATAACAAAAAATAATTTGATTTTGACATTTTTTCCATTATTCGCCGTAAACTAACGTTCTGCATAGAACATATCCATTTCTTTAGTATCTCCGGGAAGAACCTTGATTGTAATTGGTACATATATTACCGATCAGGACCAAACTTAATAAGAAAGCAGATTTTAATTTTACCGTTTGTTTTTTTTTGCCTGGCGAAGCTGGCGGGGGTTCAGCTGGTATATATATATATATATATATATATATATATATATATATATATATATATATATATATATATATATATATATTACTGTTTTT
The DNA here is from genome assembly GCA_947397865.1 of Polietes domitor. Taxonomy (NCBI): domain Eukaryota; kingdom Metazoa; phylum Arthropoda; class Insecta; order Diptera; family Muscidae; genus Polietes; species Polietes domitor. The sequence continues at coordinate 22,028,222 of OX377620.1, read as the reverse complement.
CTACGTTTTTGCTAAGAAATTAAAATATATTTCAAACATTTATCAATCAAACACATAAAGGGTGTTTTTTATTGAGGTATATTTCGAATTGAAATAAAACACAAGAAAATCGTTTTAATGTCCATCAATTTGGCTTTATTGGAAGGATAATTTTATGCCATTAATGTTTAAATATGATTTCGGGCATGTGGCCGCCGCGGCTGACTCGAATATAGCCAGCATATGGGGCCGTATGTTGGCAATAACGCCACGAATGTTGGCTTCCAAGTCCCCTAACGTTTCTGGTTTGTTGGCGTAGACGAGCGACTTCACATATCCCCAAAGAAAATAATCCAATGGTGTCAAATCACACGGTCTTGGTGGCCAATTGACAGGTCCATTCCGCGAAATTATGCGGTTAACCGAATTAATTGCTCTGATGGACGATTATGTCGACCATAAAATGGACGGAGCTTGCGGTGAACTTCGCGAACTGAACCATTACTTTCGAAATAAATTTGCACGATTTACAAGCGTTGTTCTTTTGTCAACCTGTTCATGATGAAATGGCAAACCAAACCAGTTAAAAAAGTGATGCCAACTTAAAGTTATATACCCCAATAAAAAACACCCTTTATATACATTTCATTTTCTGTTTCTGTTTTGTATCCACTGTTTTTCATATTTCAATATTTTGCTGTAAAAAGCTAACATGGCTTTAACAGCAACATTCGCTGTTATTGCCCAACGGTGCGCCGGTAATAACAGACAAAGAGTAAGACTATTTGTCTTTTACATAGAAGGTCTTTGCTGTAAATTGTGGTGTTCTGTTGGACCATATTGGTTGCGTATACGTAATATTAATTAAGAATGCTATTACTCATACGCTCAGATGCACGACTGTCAGGAATTGCAAATGATCATAAAATCAACTAAATCGATGGCATATGCTTCCAAATAGTTTCTATTGGAAGTATACACATCGTTACAAAAATATGCATTCGATCTCTATAAATTCATTTAAATGTAATAAAAGGTCGAATTGTGCGGAAGCTTCGTTTTCAATGTATAACGAATATATCGAAAATATTAGATATACTAAAACCTTGCAATTAGCATAATATTTGACAGTTACTATAGATTATAGAAACTCCTTTACCAATCATATGATAGAAAATATTCGTCTGAATTATAAATTTTTCGAATAATAAATTAATTCCGGTTCACGAATGACGAAATATCGATTATGCTGAAATTTGTTACCAAATTTGGAATTGGAAAATATTTTTTAATTTGTCAATTGGTTTTTCGTCTACTGACAAACCAATTGTCTAAATTAAAGACGTGTGCTACTTCTTTCTTACTATGCGTTCCTTATTCGCTTTTCCAAACGTATGTGCCAAAGAACAGTCCCAATGAAGTATACTTCCACTTTAAATTTAAAATTCCAAGATTTTTTAAAAAGACTGGGAGATTAAGCCCAAAAAAGATATAAATTTTGGAGTGAGCAACTCAAGGCATTATTTTATTGTATAAATATTTTCGACGGCAAACCTAAAGGTCAGGGCACCAATAAAATCCATTTCCAGGCCAAATTTCAAGCAGAATTATTATTTAAAAATATAAATTAAACAGGCTACTGCAAGTCCCTCTATGATCCGAGCTATAATTATAATTAATCACAAAAATCATAATGAGATTTTTCTTAAATAAAATTAAAATGCAACCAGCTCAAACCAAAAAAAAACATGATAAATAACTGACTGAAAACAAAAAAGCCAGCTTGTCTTTAATAAATCCCAACAATAAACTGTCAATAATTAAAATTAACTGCCGCTGTCGCCGTGTCGCCCCCCTCATTATTATTGTCGTCATCCTTGTTGTTGTTGCTGTTCGACCGAGTACAACAAACACAATATATATATTAATGAAAAACACGACAAACAAAAATCCCTTTTTTACACATTTTTACTTACTTTAATTAATAAATTTTAAATCTTCAATGCAAACAAAAGCTGGCAAAAAAATTGCCTACAAGCTGCAACCAACAACAACGGCGACTTTATCAGCAGAATGTTGCAAAATAAACTATAGCCGTTGGAGATTCAACGGCAGCGAGAGTTAATTTGTCGCATTAATGCCGGGCCAAATTGATGAGGCGGTCCAAGAATGATGGCGGCTTGGTTTGGGAGTGCGGGCGGGCGGTAGTGGTCGCCAAGTGAAAAAGAAAAAACAGAAAACAACAGCAATTGGGCGGTATTGTTTATTAATTTTGTTACAAGAGTTTAATGCAACAACATGCAACAGCAGCATGCTGCTGCACTGGCCTGTTGTCATCTCTTCATAAAGGATATTAAACATAAATAAAAAGGATACACTCGGTCATCATGTCACATCATACAGCATTAAGGATCAGCAGGAGTAGCAGCAGCAAAACAACTACAAATACAACTACAACACCACCAATAACGCATTCGTTATATTAATCCCACCTCATTATTATGAAAATACACTGAAATACATGCCACACGCATTTTAAGCCACTGAAAGGAAATAAACAACACGATGTATGGTTCAAAACCAGGTTTACTCTATTTTCTCATTGTGTGTGTATGTACTGATGTAAATTGTAATATTTGGGGGGGGAGAAAGTGTTTGGCATGATAGGAAGTGGTGAATGCTTGCCTACAAAAGAACAAAGTATTAATAGTTACACTGTGCCAGTTCAAAAAAGTAATAACTTTGCTACCATATCGAGAGTGTTGAATTCTGTTTTCAGGTAAGTAATTATTTTCATGTTATTCACAATTTAAAGTAAATGGTTCCCCAAGAAATATTTCTTCATTTCATTTATCAAATTTTAAATGATGAATATTACATGAACTTCTGGATTTAATTTTGAAATTGGATGGCAGTGCTGTGAACCGTGAAATTCTCTCACCGACATTGGTAGCGTATAAGTTATATTAAAAAAAATATATATTATTCATACGCCCAGTTGCCACCATGACCGGTAGAGAAAAGTATCATCAAATTAAATTAATCGATAAAATTAAACGTAAGTCTGACAAAAATATGTTTTTGATTGGTCAAAAATTGCTTTTTGGGGGTCAATTGTTGCGAAAAATGTCTTTTCTAATTAAATTGTGATCTCTGAAATTACTTACTTAGTTTTGTGAAGTCTGTGGAATAGTTTTTAGAGGAATGGATCCACAATTAATTTTTGATTTCGTATACCACTTGTAAAAGACTGAATTGACTTGTTCCTTGAAAGAATTACATTATGCAAAAAACAAATAAAAATGTACCCGAGGCCTAAACAAATATTTTTTGTGTACATACTGATTCATAAAATCTGTATGCAAAATATTTATGGATAACTTTTTTGATGTATTTTTGTAAAATACCAATATTCGTCGAATGTATCCTTAATATTTGTACTCTCATTTTGGAAATGTAGGTCCGAACAAATTATGCTTATATGTTTGATGAAAGGTAAGTACGATGGCTACAAATGTTGCGAATTTCACATCAACATAGAAGCAGTGGCTTTTTTGCTGGCACGAAAAAAATCATAAAAAATAGAAAATAATGGAAAAATATAATTTGATCTATTATTTAATAGCTAACATTTTAATGCAGAGAACAATGAAAATGTTGCGACACTATTTGTAGACGCAAAATAATAAAAAAGCAAGTAAAAATGAATAAAGTTCGGTCAGGCCGAACTTTTTAAACCATCCACCATGGATCGCATTCCACAGAGACTGTCGATTTGCGTAAAAGTGCAGTGACATTACAGGAAAATGTTTAAAATAGTCAAACCAAAACAACTAAAAATATAGAAAAAATAATTTTACAAATAAATATATTTTTTAATTATTTTAGACGTTTTTAATTTTCTTTTTGTTTTGTTCGGCTGTAGGCTTTATTTGAAAAACATGTGTTGTTGTTTTTGATAATTTATTTAAACCCAATATTTCGATTGAAATCTTCAATCATCTTCAGGGGTGTCTATACACAAATAAGAATTACAAATTTACATTACAAATTTTCTCAAAAAGTTAAACAAATTAATGGATAAAGACGTTTCTTATAAGGCAAGTTTACCAATATGCTTCTACTATGTATTTCGAAATAATACTTCAAGTCAATTCAAAAAGTAAATATAAGGCAAGCTTTAGTCGAATCATTTTCAGCTACAATTATTTGGTCGGTTGTATTTCCATCTATTTTTATTTCAATAGTACAAATTTTGATTATTCATCCCACGTACAGAATACAAGATAACCTAACTTCATGATTCAACAAATTTTTACCGCAAAAGTAAAAAGTACGAATTTGGAAAAATGTTTTTATTTTGCATGTCTATGCAGTCAGAGGAATGTATTCACCGAACTCCATGATTCTAGCTGCGGCCATTTGGTTGGTGCCATTTTTATACCCCTTTTTCCTATTTTACCCACTTAAGAGTACGACTATCTAAAATCTCTTTATTTTACGTGTCTACGCAATTAGACTGTAGTCGTTTAGTTGGCACTATTTTTATCCCTCTGTACCCATTATATCCCTTGAAAGTAGGAATTTGGAAAAACCATTTATTTTTCGTGTCTACGCAGTCTGAAGAATATATATTCCTAATTTCATGACTCTAGTTGCATTCATTTGATTGGTACTTTTTTATCCCCTTTTTCCATTTTAACCGCAAAAAGGACGAATTTCGAAAAATCCGTTTATTTTACGCGTCTACGCAATCAGAGGAATTTTCATAATTCTAGGTGCAGCCGTTTGGTTGGTACCATTTTTATCCCTCTATTCCCATTTTACCCCTTAAAAGTACGAATTTGGAAAAAAGCTTGTATATAATGTATCTACTCAATTAGAGGAATGTACACACCGATTTTCGTTTTTTAGCTGTTGTCATTTTATCCCTTTTTGCCCCATTTCACCTTCTACGAATAAAAGTCAGTTTATGGTGCACGTTTTTTGTTATAGGGGAAATGCACAAACCCAATATCAAGTAAGTACAAGTAGAGATATTGAAAAAATATGCTTAAATATACTATAAAATATTGGGGGTTATTATGGGTTTTTTCAGTCATTGTGAGGGGAAAATGTTTCCCTTTGGGCCAATTTCGCCCAGTTTCAATCCCAACCGACCTACGACTATAAGACGTATTTATGCAAAACTTGAGCCTCCTAGCTCCTTTCGTTTAGATGCTAGCGTGCTTTCAACAGATGGGCATGGCTAGATCGTTAGAATTAGAATTGTATGACGATCAAGAATATATATACTTTATAGGGTCTCAGGTCGATATTTCAAGGTGTTGCAAACGGAATGACGAAGTTAGTATACCCTCATCCTGGAGGTGGAGGGTATAAAAATTCACGAGGTTAAGAACAAAAGTTAAAAGTGGCTGAAAGTACATTCATTTCATAAAGGAGTGTTCAATTACCTGTAACTCCTGAAATAATTGACGTATTTTAATGAATCTTGTTCTGAAAGCAATTTCAAATGCTGATGTGGTATACCCTCAATACGTCAATCTACTGTTTTGTCTCTTAGATCTAACCGCATAATATCTACATTAGTAGGTTAGTGCATTGAGGAGCTGTCCAGACTGAGTTGTCTGGCTACAGTCACGCTTATATGGATAACGACTTAGGGACTTTTATGGGATCGAGTACGGATCCAATGCCTAGATCGAATATAAGAAGAATCGTACAAAATAACTTCTAAATGAAAATAGAAGGAACAGTACGCTGAGTCGAAGTCCTTACAATTGAAAAAAAAAAATTCAGTCACCCCAGGCAAATAATGTTTCAATTGTTTACTGATAATTTTCATAATATTTCGTTCCTAAATCAAGCCATCTGTGAGATAAACGCTCCTGAAAACACCTTAAAAATCATTTTTTTTTACCGTTTAATTTTTATACCCTCCACTAGGGTATTATGTCCTTGTGCATTTGTTTGTAACATCCAAAAGGAAGCGAGATATACCCATTGTTAAGTATACCCATCGACTTAGAATCACTTTTTGAATCGATTTAGCATGTCCGTAAAAGTGAGTCAGATCGGTTTAGATTCAAATATAGCTCCCATAAAAATTGCGCTTTCGATTTGACTTTTAGCATGTCCGTAAAAGTGAGTCAGATCGGTTTAGATTCAAATATAGCTCCCATAAAAATTGCGCTTTCGATTTGACTTTTTGTCCTCTAGAAACCACATACTTTAACAGAATTTTTTCATATTTGGTAAAGAGTGATTTTTTTGAGGTTAGGATTTTCATGCATTAGTATTTGACAGATCACGTGGGATTTCAGACATGGTGTCAAAGAGAAAGATGCTCAGTATGCTTTGACATTTTATCATGAATAGACTTACTAACGAGCAACGCTTGCAAATCATTGAATTTTATTACCAAAATCAGTGTTCGGTTCGAAATGTGTTTCGCGCTTTACGTCCGATTTATGGTCTACATAATCGACCAAGTGAGCAAACAATTAATGCGATTGTGACCAAGTTTCGCACTCAGTTTACTTTATTGGACATTAAACCAACCACACGAATGCGTACAGTGCGTACAGAAGAGAATATTGCGTCTGTTTCTGAGAGTGTTGCTGAAGACCGTGAAATGTCGATTCGTCGCCGTTCGCAGCAATTGGGTTTGTGTTATTCGACCACATGGAAGATTTTACGCAAAGATCTTGGTGTAAAACCGTATAAAATACCGCTCGTGCAAGAACTGAAGCCAAACGATCTGCCACAACGTCGAATTTTCAGTGAATGGGCCCTAGAAAAGTTGGCAGAAAATCCGCTTTTTTATCGACAAATTTTGTTCAGCGATGAGGCTCATTTCTGGTTGAATGGCTACGTAAATAAACAAAATTGCCGCATTTGGAGTGAAGAGCAACCAGAAGCCGTTCAAGAACTGCCCATGCATCCCGAAAAATGCACTGTTTGGTGTGGTTTGTACGCTGGTGGAATCATTGGACCGTATTTTTTCAAAGATGCTGTTGGACGCAACGTTACGGTGAATGGCGATCGCTATCGTTCGATGCTAACAAACTTTTTGTTGCCAAAAATGGAAGAACTGAACTTGGTTGACATGTGGTTTCAACAAGATGGCGCTACATGCCACACAGCTCGCGATTCTATGGCCATTTTGAGGGAAAACTTCGGAGAACAATTCATCTCAAGAAATCGACCGGTAAGTTGGCCACCAAGATCATGCGATTTGACGCCTTTAGACTATTTTTTGTGGGGCTACGTCAAGTCTAAAGTCTACAGAAATAAGCCAGCAACTAATCCAGCTTTGGAAGACAACATTTCCGAAGAAATTCGGGCTATTCCGGCCGAAATGCTCGAAAAAGTTGCCCAAAATTGGACTTTCCGAATGGACCACCTAAGACGCAGCCGCGGTCAACATTTAAATGAAATTATCTTCAAAAAGTAAATGTCATGGACCAATCTAACGTTTCAAATAAAGAACCGATGAGATTTTGCAAATTTTATGCGTTTTTTTTTTTAAAAAAGTTATCAAGCTCTTAAAAAATCACCCTTTAAAAAAATCTTATATTTGAACTAGAAACATCTGTGGTGCAAGTGAATCAGATCGGTTCAGATTTAGATATATCTCCCATACAAATATCCACTTAACATTCTGGGTTCTAGAAACCCAGAAACTCAAATTTGCCATAGAAACTTGTACATCAACTGGAAACATTATGTGGGTCGATCGATATTGGCCTGTCGCTCGCGACTTGACCATATATTTCAACCGATTTGGTAGAATACATTATATTTTAATTAGAAAAACTCTAATGAGTGTGGGCCACATATTTTCAGATTTTAACACAAATGTCCTTCCCGATTTGAATTTTTTCTCTCAAGGCATTACAGATTTTGATCTAATTTAGCAGAACACGTTATATGTCACGTTGTGAAAGTAGGTCACATCGGTTTATGATATAGTACTCATACAAGAATCGTTTCCGATTTCACTTTTTTTCCAGAATTCAATTGTAATGGGGTAGAAGGTGGAGGGTATCATATAGTCGACCCCGCCCGACTTTAGCCTTTCCTTAACTAGTTTTGTGTTGCATTTTTATCAAATTTCTGAAATAATAGGGCTGTTTTTCTTTAAGCCGGGATAGTAAGTGGCGATGACGAAAACGTTAATAAAAACTTTATTTTTTGCTCAAAATAAAAAATTCTTTTTTCACGTTGTCGGCAACTACAATATATATTGTGTCGATTTTATTGGACTTAGCCTCGATAACCATCATCACTTACACTGGATAATTATCCAGGCTAAGTCAAAAAATTTTAACACAAAATAATTTTTTCAAAATTTGTTTTCATACACACATTGATATTGCTTTTGGCCACAATTTTAAAAAAGAATTTTTTATTTTGAGTGAAATTTTAACATTTTATTTATATTTTTGTTATCGCAGCTTAGTTATCCAGTCTTAAAGAAAAACAGCCATAATATATACTTCAAAGCACTTAAAATATAAATTTTGAGTCTTAGATTTACTTATTGGCCGAATTATTGGACGTTCATAGTAAGTTTTTGTATTTTTTCATAGTGATAGCCGAAAAAGTTTTTCGTATTTAGTGGTTGTATTTGATAAACATAAATAGCTGCAGTCAATACTTTTCACATGACGCCTAAATCATGAACATTGGAAGAAAATTGACGCATCAGAGCTCTTTTTAAATGTGTTTGAAAATATTGACTGTGAAAAACCATCTCCTGTGTTAACTTATTTCACAAAACTAGAGTCAGTGAAGTCATTTTTCGTCCGATGTTTTGTTAATTTAGGCATCATTCAAAAGGTTTTGATTGGCTCTATTTATTTTTCGTAACACCTTTCAGAAAATGTTTCCTAGATGTAGGAGTTATTAGCTGTCACTTTGAAACCCCAAAAAATCTGTTTAAACATCCGACCAATGAGCTATTCTAAGACAATAAAAAATAATTATATTCAAAATGATTCTAAGGGTCTATTAATTCAGAAAAAAATGTGGGACAAAACTGAGGCGTAAACAATTGACACCAGAAACACGTGAGGTATTTTCAGGAGGTTTAGCTCACAGACGGCTTGACTGGTCATTTGGTCATTATGCCGCAATTCAACAATAACTGTCGTATCTGTGATAACGAAGTGGAAGAAGAGACAGTTGAGGAATTCTTATGCGACTGACCAGCTCTAGAAAAATTCACGGCACGGGGCTCATGGGAAGCAATTTTTGCACGTCATTGACGAGATATCGGTAATTTATATTAAAGATCTAAGCCAATGTATCAATCAGATCAAATATATTTGACTACTTGAACTTATTCTTCATTTTTTGTTATTGTAGCCCTTATAGTGAAATTTGACGCAGAGTATTTTTTCCATTCACACAGTTTTGACTTATTTCTTTCATTTAAGTTGAGATTTGAGTGTATTTAGAGACTTATGTCAAATAATTTCTAGATAATTTTGAACCATTAAACTCCTGTTTTAAGGGTGATTTTTTACCCCTTTCCACAAAAGGGACCAAAAGGCTCATATATTGAGGACCCTCCAGTTAAAATGTTCCACAAAAATATAGTGATCTACGTAATATTGCTGAACACATCCTATACATAAAATGTAAGGATAACAAGGTTTCCTATGCCGAGTCAATGTAAGAATATGCCAAAGTAGGAAATATTGACCCCATAGAACTGAAGCTATAGGTAACCAGTAGAAAAAAAACTGTTTTGTTCTGTTCAGTTCTTCTCCCTTTACCCCAAGCCAATGCACAATGTTGCGGACATGAATATATAAAATGTTTCTTATCATCCCAAAAGGACCAAACCCTTTGCCCTCTTTCGCTTCTGCCATCCATAAAGGAGATTTCAAGTATTAATGATGCGATAAAGTTTATGAAATGTTATTTCCTGCATTTTTCGCTTTTGTTTAATATTTTGTAGGGATTTGGTTGGTTGTGTTGGTCGGTCGGTCGGTTGGTTGGTTGGTCGGTTTGGCAATAACTACAGCAAGAACAACAACAAGGACGACAACTATAATAATAACAAGAATTGTTGTGTAGCATTGAGCAGCCATGGAGAGAGAGGGAGCATTAATAAGTACTACTCGTAGTCGAACATCTACAATCATCGATAAGAATTACAAGTTGTTCAACTGCTGCATTAACAACGGCGGCAACCGAGCCTTGTGGTTTAACAATACAAACGCCCACTGACACCAGTGATAATTTTTTACATTGTTGTTGCTGTTGCTGGTGCTGCTGTCGGCTGATGATGATGCTGATGACGACCGTTTCTCTGGGTGGGTGTGTGTGTGTGTATGGGTGTTTGCTTGCTAATGACTTAATAAATCATCGTTCTCGCCAATTGTGCCAATTGAAAGAGTGAAAACAGATGTGCGTATTGCAACCGTGGCAACCCGTTTGCTGCAGCAACAACAACAACGACAACAAACAAACACTTAATGTTGCACAACCGAAAAAACCAAAGCATCATCATCACCACTAGCACCACCGCAGCCATCGCCACCGCTGCCGCCACCATCGCCATCACCACCACCGCCATCATCAACATCAACGCCATCGTCAGCATCAGCATCAGTGGAGCAGTAGAGTAGAAGAATTATCATTGATTGTTGCAAGGGCTTCATTGTTGCCATTTATGCCACTAAATGTGATAGTGATGGTTGGTGGTAGTGGCAAGTGGCAGCAACACCCGCATGGGGCGGTGATGATGTTGCCGTTGCAGCTACGTCTGTTGGCTGACGATGATGACTCTCTTCACTTTACAAATCGGCGCCGAAAACATAATTCAATAAAAATCCGCAAATTCCTTTAATCCTCAATATTCATTAAAACGCACCCGAAACATGCACGCATGTACACCCACACACACAAGCAATGCGGCCGCATGGACATGTAGTGGAGCCAGCACACATACTTACTCAAAGGACTTATTTATGTATGTGTGTATGTTTGTGTAGGCTTACAACGGCAACGACGTCAATTAAAACCACTTAAAAAGTACATCATAACATACATGCAGCAAACAAGCAACACTGCAACATACTCATACATACAGCGACACATGTGTGTATGCTAGGCTTATTTTTCTCTCAATTTATGCGTGCAACTTCAAACAGATGCATCATAGTATCCACATATATTGCATATTACATGTTGAGTATTAACTATTTTCGTTGGATCTCCAAAAGGGATTGATTACTTTAGTCGAAGATATCGGATACAGTCAGGATATAGTTATAGTCGTTGGGCTAATTAAAATTCTGTAGCGGAAACAAATTTATTTAAAATTATTCCAAATTTCTCTATAAATTTCTATATGACCTTTTGGACAAGGCAGTTTATAGGGTCTTATTTACCTTCTAAAAATTTACATATAAAATTTATCATATAAATGTATATGGGTAAGAGTAGAAAAGTGACTAGTAAACTGTTGCGTTGTGGACAATGTAGGATATATTTTGATAAGGAAACCGCATTTACTTCCAACTTTCTCCTTCATTTACAAAAAAGAGGTAATCGAATTAAAAAGAAGTGAGAAGAAGGAATTTGTTGTTCTTCCTAAAATCTTGTATAAGGTCTACGTTTTGTAAGGTTCCGACCTGGACAATATATACTCAATAAATCTGTTTAATAAATTCTTCTTCTTTCGTTACTGCTCTAATTTCATGAATATTTGTTTATCCGATGGTATTGGACGCTCATCAAGAAATGAAAATACTTGAATTATTTTTGTGCTCAAAATAAATTTATTTTTCAAACTAAGTTGATTGAGTTTCTTGCCTTTTGAGTACATTCAACAAAACTATCTGATAACACCGTACGACAATTTTTAATAAACGTCGTTAACTTGAAGCGCATGATATACGTATTAAACTATAGGCAAAATTGAGTTACTTGATATTTTAAGTTTTTCATTTCCTCATCCAGTTGAACTTTCATAGGACTACAAATTCCCAAAAGGATACAATTTTTCAAAAATTATTTTAAATATCAAGCTTCATGTTTTATGTAATGTATTAGTTCATCATAAACAACTAAAGGGTGATTTTTTAGCTATTATCTTCTTGGCAACACTGGTTTAAACAGCTGACGCACGTTTCGTGTTTTGTTTCACTGTCAAACGTCTTCAGTTTGGTCTATAATTTAACCATGAATCGTCTTACAAACGACTTTTATTATCAAAATGCGTGCTCTGTTAAGAAAGTTCATCGTGCGCTTCTTCCATTTTATGGTCAGTATAATCGACCCACTGAAACGGCTTTTCGGGCTATTGTGACTAAATTTCGCACCAAATTTACATTGCTGGACATTAAACCACCAACACGTTTACGTAGAGTGCGAACTGAAGATAATATCGCAGCTGTATCGGCCAGTGTTAATGATGACCATCAATTATCGTTTCGTCGCCGGTCGCAGCAATTGGGTTACTCAAAAACGTGGAAATGCCAAAATTGGATTAAGCTGATTGACCATTTGAGGCACAGTCAAGGTCAACATTTGCATGAAATAATCTTCAAACAATAAATTATATGGACCGTACTATCGATTCAAATAAAGATTTCATGCATTTTTCTGAATTTTATGTGTTTATTAAATTTAGTTATTTAAGTTTAATGGACTGTTGATATAACATAAGTCATCCATGCTACACTAGAACAAAATGGCATGGCCAATACAATTGATAATGCTATGTATATTGTGTACGAGTCTTAATATTTGTTGTGTGCTTTGAACACAAAAAATATTTACAAGAACGTTCATAACTTCTAAATTTATACATAGATTTATTTCAAATAGTACCAGCTTTTTTCATTATTTATTTTTTATTTATTTAATCTTATACAATAAGAGCACTAGCAACTAAGGTTATCGGCCCTTCTTCATTATTATGCCAGTTATTATTCAAAAAATATCCTGTTATCTAATTTGCAAGGCGTGGTTTCGCGCTAGTTAACCAAAAGTTAAAAAAAAATATTTAAAAATTGTTTTTGCGTCTACAAAGAGGCCCATAACTTATACGTTTATCCATAGATCTTTAACGTATAGACGTTAGAATTAACAAATATTTTTTCCTTTTTTTCGCGCCTTCAAAAAGAATCCTTTTTACTCAATATTTTGTAAACTGCTCTTAAAGCATTGTTTTACTGTGGAAGTGAAATCAACAACATTTTTGTTATTGAACTTATATATCCAAAATAAGTGTACAAATATTACTGGCACCTTCGATGAAAATTTAAATTTTAGTAAAAAAAGTTTTAATATCGAACTTGAAGTTTGAGTGATCGATTGTGGCATGTGCTGTGTGGCATAACTCGGGATTCTGTTGAAGTATTTGCAATGGAATAATAGAATATGGGTCAGGGTAGTACTGCCATATCGACGAGTTTTTGATCACCAAATGAATATACCGGCTTTCTACCAAGATTTCGAGGGGGAATGAGCTGTCACTGTCAAAATAACATATGATTCACAAAGAAACCACTAGATGAACCACCCTATTACACTATTAGATTGTGGACAAAATTACTTTTATTCGCCATTCTAATCTTCATTAAATCAAGTAAGTAAGCGTCAGTCGGTCAATCCGACTTCACTCTCAGAGAACATATGACGTTATGACGTCTTCAACTTTACTTAAATTGCGTAGGTGGTACTACTTCGTGACACAGCTTTCGCATTTATAAAACAATTGTAAAAACATGACCAAATATCACGTCATAGTGAATTTCAGGGACCAATACAAAAATTGTAAAGGATTTAATTTTAAATGGCGTTACAAAAGCATAAATATTCTATAGGTTTAAAGTGATTATAGAAATATTTTCAAATATTATTTTATATATTTTCAAATATTAAATTGCAACTGATTTCGACAATACGAAAGGATCTTATACTAGTTTTTTATGTCCGAAGCATATGCCAATTTGTGTGGGAGGTGACCATATTGCAGGTGAATGCAACATCTATAAAACATTGCTGAACGTCAAATTTCCTGGTATTCCCACCATCCGTATATAAGTTGTAAAAGCATTAATTTTACCTAAGTTACGGTGATTTATGTGGGAGGTTCTAGAAGGGGCATTACAATTTTGCCCACCTTCGAACATATACTGCGTTACACCGTTTTTCTGACCCGAATGATATATACCTACAGCTTAGGGCATAAAAAGAAGGATAACTTTATATAAATAATATTATAAAGGAAGTAACAAATAAACCATTATGAAATATGTTAAATACAGTGGTGAATTTACTATTTTTCAATCTTCTGTAACTCCTGAAATACTTGAATATACTATACCTTGATCTGATGGTAATTTCAGTTACTATTAAAATATTGAAATTGCACTTTTTCGCTCATTTAAAACCTTTCAAAGTTTTTGCTATCTTATTTCTTTTATTTTGATTTTCGAAATTATTACATTAATTGATTTTGTGGAAATTTTAAAATATGCCTTTTTAGCGTCTATGTGAATTTTGATATTGTTTTCCAATACAAAATATTTAAAAAATCATAAATATTCGTTATCTATAGGGTCCGTCATCTAACGTTTTTTGAATGAAATTATTTTCCATTATTAACCGGAGGGATTGTACTTTCAAATAAAAAAAGAAATTTGAGAAAATATTCAGTAGTTTTTTTTTATAGCATTTTCAAAAAATATATATTTTTTGAAATATGTGGTTTCTAGAGCGGAAAAAGTAAATCATAGGAGACATTGGTATGGAAGCTATGTAAGGGTCCACCATCTAACGTATTTCTTTTTCAACTATTCAACCGTTGGACTATTATTTGTGGGGTGCCCTCAGCAGCCATTTGAATGAAATTATTTTCTATTATTAACCGGAAGGATTGTACTTTCAAATAAAAAAAGAAATTTGAGAAAATATTCAGTAGTTTTTTTATAGCATTTCAAAAAAAAGTTATTTTGCGGACCCTATAGTACAGCTGGTCTAGTACAGTACTATTCACGCTTAAATAACAAAAAAAAAAAACACGCCAACTTTTACAACAAAATACTGAGGTTACAATTCTTCCATGTTTTTGGAAGATCGAATTTTCCGGCAACAATTGATTATATCAATAAAGCACGATAAACAAAACATACAAATTGCATATATTTTAAAATATCATTTTCTCGGGAGATTGTATGCATGACATTTTCGTTTTGAAAATTTCCTGAGATCTATGTTTTGCGGCTGATGTTTTGTGTGTATATTAAGGACCAATATCAGATATAAAAAAATTGCTGTCGGACTTCCTTATTTTTTTTACATACACAAAATTCTGAAATTATTGGTAAATACTATTTTTTCGTCGCTGCTTTTAAACTACGAAGAACATTTTTTTAAGATTTCTTTCTTTTCGTTTTTGAATATACATATAATATGTGTGGCAAATTATTTTCTCAAAATTTTAAGAACCTCAAACAGAATTTGTTTATTATTTTTTGAAGTTTCAACATGCCCTACATAGGTCATTTTTTTACTGTTGTTGTTTATAGTCGTTGGTATAGTTTATTAATTAATATAATGAACGTCAGCGCTACTACAGCACCTGGCTCCTTCATTTCCCACACAACATATTCTGGCCACTGGTTTTTCAATTTATTCCTCAGTTTTGTGTTTTTCGCCGCACGGATGGTGTTGTGGCCATAAGTAGGACGTCAGGCCGTCGCTGGCCGCTTTCCGGCTGATCTGTGCTAATGGCCAGTATAAATTTGTAGTTATTGACGTTGTTGTTGTATCGGTTTTGCATATAATCCTGTGTTCTGTGTCCTGCTACGCAGAAATTATTATATGTTGTTGCTCTGCTGGTGATATTAATAAGGACTTGGAGGATTCGATATTTATTTTGCTCGGAGTTCGCCATGTATGTGCGGCGGCATGGCCTGGCATGGCATCTGTTTGATGATCCGGTGTTAAATTAATTCTCTTGTGTTTTTTAGGTTTTTGTTTAAGCTTTACTTTGGTTTTGTTGTGTCCGGCAATTTATGTCTTTTCGGGTGATCAATTTTCACGTTACGAAACAAAATTAATTCAATTTGTTTGCGGTTACGTTAGTGGCTAAAGGGGTCGTCCTGCGGATTGTCGATTGTCATTCAATAGTGAAGGGTGAGTGGTGAGGCCAGAAGGCGTTGATGTAATTGTTTTCATTAAATCAATTGTCAGCAAAATGTTCGTGAATATTTCAATATTAAATTTATCGGGAGCTTATGGCAGATATTGCATGAAATAAAGACAATTGCATGAATAAAGAAAATGTTTGGCATGGATAGATGTGTCATAGGGTATAAGAGAGTATATCCAAGATGCTAATGGAGAGGAATTTGGTTCTATCTTTTTGCATTCATGCTTTATAATGTTGGCGCGTCGGTTTTCTATAATTAATCTTCCATCGGTTCTGTTGCCATATTTTCTATATTTTTCTATCCGATTCTTGTTCATAATCTTTATATGACATCCTCTGCCTTCGTTCTGTTCTTCTGGAAGGAATCGTTTTTGAGAATAATATTTTATCTTTTGGACCGCATGATATGGCCAGCCAATTCTGAACATCCAAGTGAGAAATTACACTACCAAGAAATGACTCGACCAGTTGCTTAATAATTTCCAGTCGCTGTACGGAAATAAAGTTTCGATAATTTAATAATGATTTGCAAAATATTTCGTTCCTAAATCAAGCAGTAAGTGAGCTGAACGCTCTTCTAAAGATCATGTTTTTCCCGTGCAATTTTTTGTGTTGCATTTTTATCAATTTTTTTTCATATGTTTTGACTTTTGTCATGAATAATTTATTAGTAGAATTATTGTTCGTTTATAGTATTTTTCTTTTTAGTTTTTCATAGTGAGAACTAAAAGCTTTTTCGTATTTTGTGGTAGTATTTTGCAAAAATTAAACGACTCCAATCAATACCTTTAGTGATGCCTAAACTATGATCATCGGAACGAAATTAATGCCACAAAACAAGTTTGAAAATGTTGGCCCTGAAAAAAACATTTTGTGTATTAATAATAACGTAATTTTTCGTCCGATATTCATCATTTACATATATAGCATTCCTTCTATTTATTTGTCATACAAAATATATCCAAGTTTGTGGTAATCATTTTGAAAAAACCACAAAAATTTAATATAAACATCCAAAATATGACCAAAGAATTATGTTATGACATTAATACAAATTTATGTTTAAAGTACTTTCAATGGTCTACTAATTCAGAATAAAATATGAACATAAAAATGCACAGGAAAACATTGTTTCTAGAGAAGTTTTCAGGAACATTTAGTTCGCCGACGGCTTGACTCATCAACGAAATATTTTCTATGTGTTTTGAATGTAATACATTCTTATTTCAGCTATATATACGAACCATGAGAGGGAACTTTAATGTTTCATGTAATTAAATAGGGAAACTTCAAAAACAAGCACCCTACAAAATAAAAACGAAATTAACAATTCAAACGTTAACAAACGTTCAACAAAATGACTACCACTTTCGTCCTTCATTTGCGCATTTAAATCGCGACATTCTTTGGACTCTTAATCTTAAAATCTGAGGAGAGTTTAAGGAATAACAAGATACCTCAAGTCACCAAGGATTCAGAAAATCGTTTCGAAACATTCTGGAGAAGGTCGTGAGGGGCCGGAAATCATGAGGTAGTTTGCAGCCAAGTAATAAATGTCAACTTGTAATTTGTAAATAAATTTGCATTCCATAAAATAAAGTTGCAAAAAGGTCTTGAGCCAGGACAATATCCCAGTTCAAATAAAAGATGCAATTATTTTCAGGACTTTCATTATTTTTTATATTTTCTAGAACTAAAATTTGTTAACAAACAATTTTAAACATATTTCAAAATACTGAGAATACTGCATGAACTCGCCACATTATTTTCCGCGCGAAAATCGCCTGTCTGTAGTTAATATTTTTATCTTCTTGACTATCACCTGACAAGCCTATTGTGACATGTGTCAAGGAGTTGTAGCATGGGTGTATCAAGTAATTTAGACAAAAAAAACCAAATGGCCATATCATCAAAAGGAAAACTATCAATTGTTATTGGATGACCGATGGCATTTTAGCAGAAGAATTGTTCGATGAAGTGTCCGGCACAAAATCCGCATTAAATGGCTACACGATGTAGATATCACACGACAAAACTGAGTAATATGATTTCAAGATTAATGAAAAATCAGTCACATTTAGGAAAAATCAAACAGAAAGTGATTTCTATATTCATACCATCGTACACTGCATTTCACACCATCTTCATCATGTATGTCACTGTTTGGAAAAAAGTTAATTTAAATAACAGAGCAAGCTAAATTTTGAATTCTTCCTGTGAAATTCGATCAAAGATTTTCATAAAATGATAAAATTTGATTAGTTAGATGTATATATTGTTGGTCCATTTTATCTTCAAACGGTGTGATATTCTACTTGTTTAAGTTGACAGATCATTTTAATCGTGTAATCCTATTGTAATCACTGAGAATATTGTGGATTTTGTGAACTCCAAATGCGACAATTATTATGACTAACGAAGCCATCAAAATGAAAATGAGCATCACTGATGAAGATTATGATGGTGTCAAAGCATTTTGTCGAAGTATGCTGTACAATATTTTCTGAATTATGTATTAAGAAATATATTTTTCTATATTTCTTTAACAAAATTAAAGGAACTATTAATATTTGCAGCATCATTTTGGGATTGTAAGTCCGATAACTGCAGCTTTTACGGTAAATTAGAGGTAATTATGTGGGCTACAAATGTGGTTTTGGTGGTCATTTTCGTGGCAGCAAGAATACATCATATAATCAAAAAAATGTAAAAACGATATTAAGTTCGTTATATACCCTCCACCATGGCTTGCTCCACCTGACTTCATGATTCTACCCATTTATGCCGTAAAGGTAAAAGAGTACGAATTTGGAAAATCTTTTTATTTTGCGTGTCTATGTAGTCAAAGGAATGTCTACACTGAATTTCATGATTCTAGCTGCGGACATTTTGTTGATACCATTGTTATCCCCTTTCTCCCAATTTACCCCCTTAAAAGTACGAATTTGGAAAAAATATTTTTATAAAGGGGGATTTTTTAAAAGCTATAGGAAAGTTAAAAAAAAACATAAAATTCAGATAAATGCATGAAATCTTTATTTGAATCGATAGTACGGTCCGTATAATTTAATGTTTGAAGATTATTTCATGCAAATGACTGCGGCTCAAATGGTCCATCCGCTTAGTCCAATTTTGGCATTTCCACGTTTTTGAGTAACAGAGGCCCAATTGGTGCGAACGGCGACGAATCGATAATTGATGGTCATCATTAACACTGGCCGATACACCTGCGATATTTTCTTCAGTTCGCACTCTACGTAAGCGTGTTGGTGGTTTAATGTCCAACAATGTAAATTTGGTGCGAAATTTAGTCACAATAGCCCGAATAGCCGCTTCAGTGGGTCGATTAAACTGACCATAAAATGGAAGCGCGCGATGAACTTTCTTAACAGAGCACGCATTTTGATAATATTCACGGTTAAATTATAGACCAAACTGAAGATGTTTGACAGTGAAACAAAACACGAAACGTGCGTCAGCTGTTTAAACCAGTGTTGCCAAAAAGATAATAGCTAAAAAATCACCCTTTTTCATGCAAAATTTCGACGACCCAGCTCTTTGATTTGACCCAGAACATTGATTTGAACTGAGATATTGTCCTGGCTCAAGGCCATTTTGCATCTATATTTAATAGAACGCAAATTTATTTACAAATGATGACATTTGGTGAGATTTATTACTTGGCTGCAGACTACCACGATCATGATTTCGACGGTGATGATTCTCACAAACGAACGGAAAGCACAACTCACTTGCCGAATTTGCGTTTAAAAAATCGTACCAAACCATTTGAGATATTTCCAAGACTTTATGATCGACTTGAAATACAATGAAAACATTTATGAATGGAACTCGACTTCGTTCATATGGCCACCGCGGACACGTCGGCAGCGGACTCAATTTTCGATGACTCAGTCACACATTTCGGGCGTAACGAATAACGCGTAAGATAACATGCTCATCAAACTTACTCTTCACTAAATCGATTGTAACGTGTGCTGTGTGGCTTGTGGCACCGTCTTGTTATAACCACAAGTCGTCCAAGTCCATGTTTTCCAATTCGGACCAAAAATAATCGTTAATCATGGCGTGATAACGATTGCCATTCACAGTAACGTGACGATCGCTACTGTCGATGAAAAAATTTACGCAAAAAAGTGCTTTCACAAATTAAATTCAAAGTTGTTAAGTAACTATTGGAAAACTATTTATTTTAAATATTTTCCTATATTCCTACTTTTAAATACTTTTTCTTATGAACAATTTTGAGGGCGGACAAACTCATGTATCCTCTTTACAGATTTTTAGCTGACTATCCATAGGTGAAATCAAATCCAATATTGGGACACTGTCTGATATTTTAACACTTGAACCCGGAATGAAGATTAATTTTTAGATATTTTCTTCTTAAATGGGGTTAATTAATTGTTCCATGGGACTCTTCACGTCGATATTGTGATGAAATTGGAAATTAATCAATTGTTTTCGTTTACTTCTCCAATTACTGGTAAACAAGATGAAAAAGTAAATTCACCACAATGCCGACGCGAATAGTCGTCTGAAATTACAAATGGTCTTTTTTTTCCACAAATATCTCTAACTTCAACCAAATTTGTAAAATTGTACTGTGCTATACTTTCTTCCCATAAACATAAGGTTAGCTCCTGCTAGGACGAAGTATGCGATAAAGGTAAAAATTGAATTGAATTGAAAAGCAAACTTTTAAACCAATTTTAGCTCAGCTTCCCATAAATAATATTTAAGTTTTCTACATTTAACGGTAAACGGTTTTTATGCATTGCATATGCAAAGGAGTCCAAATTAAAATTAAACATTGCATACCTTCGGGCATGTCCGTTTAATTAAAGATCTGTTGGCAAATAAATGCAATTGCGCTATTAAAGTAAATACGAATCACGGCACAGCACAGCACAGACCAAACAAAACATGTCGTGTCCGCTATTTTGATTAAAATAAAAATTAACAACAAACGCTCAAAAAGCGACAGAACAAAAACCCCAATCACAATTGCAAAACCTTGAAAAATCATTGAAGTTTACCGCACTTATTTACCACAAGTTACACCACGAAATTGATAATTCAACGGTTGACCAACTAAAAAACAACAACATCGGCGCAACAGCAACGGCGGCGGCAGCACCACCACCGCACCGCATCGCACCGCACTGCCACCACCAACAACAATAACAACTACAGCCACAGACAACACAGCCTATGAAAACAAACACAAATAAAGGACACGAATTAAAAATAAAAAACAACAACACTGAAAAACAACAGCAACAACAAGAGCGCGGAACGCACGGAATGATAAACATGCATGTTTGCATTCATAAAAAATGTACAAAAATACACAAATCCTCGCACTCGCTGTCGCAGTCGGACTTGTACTCACTCGAAACAACAAAACAAATAAACATTCACGCCAGCGAGGACTCAGACAGAAATCAGCGTAAAAAATGAAAAAAAAAACTGAAAACATAGAGAGAAAGAGCCAACCGAACACCGCCGCCGATATGAGCAGTATTTGAAATGCAAATGAAATGAAAATTCATCAACATGATTGGAGGGAGTTTGGGGGAGGGGGTGACATGAAATCCCCATCAAATGGGGCAAAACAATGAAACTAAAAAATACAATTCTTCAATTCGAGTAGTAGCCGAACTACCCTTGCCTGCGGGATGATCTGTAGGGATAACCCTGATTAAAAAGTGAACAATGGGGGATGTAAAGGGATTTCTGCGGAGGACGACGGAAAATAAATTTTTTACATAAAAGTCTCCTTAAATAAGTATCGAAGAAATATTTATTAATCTCAACCTTATAAAACCACCCGAAGAACAGTTTTTTCACGTTTCAATTTTTTGATTCCAAATTTAGTTATTTTGAAAATAAACGCCATAGCAAAACATTTGCTTGAACCACTTTACATTTTGGGCGGACTGTAGTCATTATTGGTTAGAAACAATGTTTTCCAAACATTTATTAAATTGTGTATCAAAAAAAAAATAAAAATGTTGTGGCCGACATCTAAAAAAATCATTTGTTGTATGCTTATTCATAAAATCAAAAAATATGGATATAGTTTTTTAAATTATCACTAAAATTACAATTCTCCTCACAGGTACCATTAATATTTGTACTTCTATGATTTATATATGTTCAATTAAAGACGAATTATGATGGCTTTCACATAAAGAGTGATTTTTTTGAGGTTAGGATTTTCATGCATTAGTATTTGACAGATCACGTGGGATTTCAGACATGGTGTCAAAGAGAAAGATGCTCAGTATGCTTTGACATTTCATCATGAATAGACTTACTAACGAGCAACGCTTGCAAATCATTGAATTTTATTACCAAAATCAGTGTTCGGTTCGAAATTTTTTATCGACAAATTTTGTTCAGCGATGAGGCTCATTTCTGGTTGAATGGCTACGTAAATAAACAAAATTGCCGCATTTGGAGTGAAGAGCAACCAGAAGCCGTTCAAGAACTGCCCATGCATCCCGAAAAATGCACTGTTTGGTGTGGTTTGTACGCTGGTGGAATCATTGGACCGTATTTTTTCAAAGATGCTGTTGGACGCAACGTTACGGTGAATGGCGATCGCTATCGTTCGATGCTAACAAACTTTTTGTTGCCAAAAATGGAAGAACTGAACTTGGTTGACATGTGGTTTCAACAAGATGGCGCTACATGCCACACAGCTCGCGATTCTATGGCCATTTTGAGGGAAAACTTCGGAGAACAATTCATCTCAAGAAATGGACCGGTAAGTTGGCCACCAAGATCATGCGATTTGACGCCTTTAGACTATTTTTTGTGGGGCTACGTCAAGTCTAAAGTCTACAGAAATAAGCCAGCAACTATTCCAGCTTTGGAAGACAACATTTCCGAAGAAATTCGGGCTATTCCGGCCGAAATGCTCGAAAAAGTTGCCCAAAATTGGACTTTCCGAATGGACCACCTAAGACGCAGCCGCGGTCAACATTTAAATGAAATTATCTTCAAAAAGTAAATGTCATGGACCAATCTAACGTTTCAAATAAAGAACCGATGAGATTTTGCAAATTTTATGCGTTTTTTTAAAAAAAAAGTTATCAAGCTCTTAAAAAATCACCCTTTACAAACAGTAGTTTAGGAACAGTCTTCAAAAGGTGAGAAGAAATTATTGAAAAAATCTTTTTTTGCTGGCATCAAAAAATCCCATAAAAATATGAGGAATTCGTATTGTTATCACTTCGTGGACTAGGGTATTATAAGTTAGTTTCGCGCCAAATGTTTGTAACACCAAGAAATAATTGAGCTAGACCCACCTTTTAGTATACGGATCGGCTTAGAATCACCAGCTGAATTGATTTACCGATGTCTGTCTGTCCGTCCGTCCGTCCGTCCGTCTGCTGTCCATCTAAGCTTGTTCGCACTCTACAGGTCGCAATTGTTGTCCGATTGCCATCAAACTTGGCAGAAGTTATTTTTTCTGGCCAAGGACCATCGGTATTGAATTTGGAGCAAATCGGTTCAGATTTAGATATAGCCCCCATACAAATGTCGCTCCCGATTTGACATTTTCCGCTCTAGAAACGACATATTGTACCCAATTTTCTTTAAATTTGGCAGAACATCTTATAATCCAAATAGAAACACGTATGCAAAAATTGGGTAAGATCGGTTCAGATTTAGATATAGCCCCCATACAAATGTCGATCCCGATTTGACATTTTCCGCTCTAGAAACGACATATTGTACCCGATTTTCTTTAAATTTGGCAGAACATCTTATAATCCAAATAGAAACACGTATGCAAAAATTGGGTAAGATCGGTTCAGATTTAGATACAGACCCCATACAAATGTCGCTCCCGATTTGACATTTTCCGCTCTCGAAACGACATATTGTACCCGATTTTCTTTAATTTTTACAGAACATCTTATAATCGAACTAGAAACACGTATGCAAAAATTTGGTAAGATCGGTTCAGATTTAGATATAGCCCCCATACAAATGTCGCTCCCGATTTGACATTTTCCGCTCTAGAAACGACATATGTACCCGATTTTCTTTAAATATGGCAGAACATCTTATAATCCAAATAGAAACACGTATGCAAAAATTGGGTAAGATCGGTTCAGATTTAGATATAGCCCCCATACAAATGTCGATCCCGATTTGACATTTTCCGCTCTAGAAACGACATATTGTACCCGATTTTCCCTAAATTTTGCAGGACATCATATAATCCAACACGTATGCAAAAATTGGGTATGATCGGTTCAGATTTAGATATAGCCCCCATACAAATGTCGCTCCAGATTTGACTTTTACCGCTCTAAAATCCACATATTGTATTCGTTTTTCTTTAAATTTGGCACAACATCTTATAATCCAACTAAAAAACCTATGGTGAAAGCGGGTTAGATCGGTTCAGATTTAGATGTAGCCCCAATACAAATGTTGCTCCCGAATGTTTAACCGATTTTCGCCAAACTTTCTATATTATATTTCACCAATAAACATACATGGTGAAAGCGGGTCACATCATTCCAGGGTTCAATATACCACCATACAAATGTCCTTTCCGATTTAAAATTTTTTGTCAAACACATACATTTACATGATTCAAAAATCCTTCCCGATTCCTTTTTACTGAATTGAATTGTAATGAGAAAGAAAGTGGGGTGTATCATATAGTGGCTCCGTCCGTCTTTAACCTTACTTGTTTGGGAGATGCCCATATGTCCATACTTTGGAATAACCCAAATGGGGACCCATTCTTCTCTATTATAGCTCTAGAAACCACATCTTACATCGGATCTTCATCAAATTTTGCAGATCATTATATGTTTCAACTAGGAATACCTACCGTGAATGAGAAATATATAGGCGCATGTTTTGGCACAGGCCTCATTTGTTGTTATAGTCCCCCTTCAAATGTCCGTTCGATTCATCCTATTTCCGCTGTATAATCTGTATTTATCATTGGATCTATAAATCAATTTTTCCAGATCATGTTATATTTACTTTACTCGGAATATCTGCTTGATCAATTACGTTATTATTTACCATACTCATTAAATCTGACTAAAGATGAATTTATAGTAACTGTATAATTTATATGAACTACATAAAATTGCTCCCATGAAATACCGGGGTTTAGTAATCAAAGCGAGGTATATACGCAGGGAGTGGTCGGCCCCGCCCGACTTTAGCCTTTCCTTACTTGTTTTTAATAACGAAGAAAACAATAGAACTACTTTTCTTTAAGACCGGATAACACGCGGCAATAACAAAATTGTGAATAAAAAGTTAAATTTGCACTCAAAATAAGAAATTATTTTTAACATTATCGCCAACAACGATTTCAATTTTTGTATTAAAAGAGTTTTGAAAATGAATGCGTCGATTGCTTAATAAACAACCATCTACTTATATAGAATCATACGGACATTCCATATATTATGTTCTTGAGAATCGACAGATAAAAAATATTTGGCTTGAAATTTTGATTGTATCTCGGAATACTAATCCTTTTAAAAGTGTATTAAAAATATTAATTGAAGTTAAACAATGGCACTTATAATTCAAAAGGGTATTTATAAATATAATTTGTGCCTTTTGAATGTCCAATACAATTTAAAAACATCTATTGATATTTTTGACTAAAAAGAGATGTGGTTCTTATTCATCGGAATAAACCTCTGATATAAAGTGATCGGATGGTTTGTTGAAAATCACTGAAAAAGCTACAGAAGACGGACGTCATGGGTCATAAATCATGATGATGTAGACGCCGAGTAGCCAAATATTGTTTTAAAAAATCATCGTGGTTGGCGGTATTCGTGGGTAAATGTCGTATTAAATTAATCAATCATTCTAAATAAAATTTTATCAATACTCAATCAATACTGTTAATCTGTAGAATTGTTCAACGGTAGTCTTTAAATTGATCCAACCTCAGTGCACAAACCGAATAACTTCTGTTTGCAATTTGAAGTCGCATGTAATCCCTAAAGTATGCTTTAAATAAAATATTCAAGATACAGTAACATAGAGCAATGAAGGTAATTATTGCTGGCTAGGTATTACCATTACTGTGATGAAACTGATGCAAAATTTTTCTTTTGGAATGGTTTAAAAAGTCCCCGGTTTATAAGTATTTGTAAATTCCAAGGCAACGGTCGGCCTCATGAGGGTAGTTCTCTGACAACTACACAGCTTGGTAAGGAACTTTGTACTTTATTGGAAGGCAAAATAACACTTCAAGGGCCTTGTATACCATGAACAAATCTTCAATGCTTTACATGATTTCAGAGATACATGTATATAACCTATAACCTCTACAGTTATGAAATTTCTTACTACTTGAACATATATGAATTTCAAATGCATTCCACAGCAATATTTTGACACGATCTTGTCAAAACCTTTTCGAATATGGTTAAATGGAATGTTCTTTGCATAATTCAATAAAAAACAGAAATTATGGCTCATGATATTTGGAAGTTTTTGTCGATTAATAATACACTGTGCGGTATGACTTTTGTAATGCCCTTGTCCAGAATTGACTATACGTCTGTCCATATCTGCAACCATAATCACATCAGTCATTTGTTGATATGACAACATCTGAAACAATTTCTCTGTCATTTTTCTCACTGGCCGCCACGATATGAAAGGAATTTATGACAATTTATCACACCTCCCACAAGGCCCTATTAAAAAGCGAGTTGACGTTTTTTAGTTGTTCAACGTGTGTTTTTTTAGAGAACGAGTTAAACACAAGTGGTCAACCAACTCAACGACCGCATACAATTACACGGTAAAAACATTATGGTTTATGGTAACGAAAAACAAAAATGAAAACCATGAAATATTTATGGGGAAAATGCAAAAGGCCATTCCGCCCCGAGCAAAACAATTAAAATGAAATTAAATGTTTGTTTTAAACAAAAATCGAAACACGATAATATTGAGTTTCGAAACATTTTTAAACTAAACATAATATGATTTGGAATAAATAAATGAATAGATATACCCGAGGGTTAAAGTAAAACTACATTTAATTATGTATTGTACGCAATTAACAAATAATAATTATTTTTTCGCAGGCTTTGCACTTTCAACAATTCACAGAAATAATTATTTAAACAATTCAGTCCACCACACACACACGAGGCAAATTTGCTCATTTCCTTTTCCTTATTATTCGCCGTGATTGTGCTTATGGGTGGGCGGATGGGTGTGTGTGTGTGTGCGAGTGCATCTGACAGCGCAGCCCAGTAGGATCCGGTTCCGTTGAAGTTATAATTGCAAAGCACGATCCTGTTTAATTCAAACAAATGTGCTCGGGCGTGTTTGTTGCTGGCATTTTATCGATTTAATTTTAATTCACATTACGCCTATGGAAGGGAATACACAACAACGCGTGGCACCGCCACACCATATGAAAATTCAACAACATCAGCGAATTGCAAATGCAAATGAAAATGAAATAAATTCGCAGTATGTAAACAACATTCGTACAACGCAACGCAACATTGCAACGCAAAGCGCACGAATGGGGCAAAAATCTCATTTATTTCCATACGCACATTTCTAGCATTATTTTCATTTTATTTTCTCGGCGATTTTTTTCCTCGCATTTTTTTGTTGCTTTATTCCGTCAGTATGTGTATATTTAACTCATCATCATCATCGTCAGCAGCAGTAGCAGCCGCCTGGTCATCATCATTTTCTGTTCCACACACACACTCACATACAATCACGCGCTTTAAAGGACAGACATTCGGTCAGATGAATGTATGGCTGGACAGACAGCGGGAATTTATTTGTATTTTAAATTCAGGTTCATATGGTGCTTTATTATATCGTTGGCAAATGAATGCATACACAAAATTAAATTTATATGTTGTTTGAGCGCCTAAATGTATGCAGCATTTGTTTATATTTCCCCAATACTTTAATTAGGCAATTGTTTTGCTGTTTTGATGAATTGGGAGTATTTCACTTAATCCACGTCTAAAATACTTTGTTGAGAAAATGTCCTTCACAAGGAAGGATCCACATGTCTTCGGTGCCCCTTAAATAAATGTTTAATTTTAGATACTCCAATTTTCAGGGAAATCAGAGTCATTTATGAAGGTTTTAGTGCTATTTTAACTTGGGATCACAATTTTTATTGTTATTATACTACGATAATTATTTTGATTTTGCTTTTTAGAATGTTCTAAATATAGCTCTATTATTTCGGGGATTTTCGAATATTAGGGATGATATTGATTTAACCCTCTTCCCCAGAGTAGTTTATTCCTCAACAGTGTATGTTCACATATTCTTTGTAAGGTGTCTCTTTGGCTGCCAAGTCCTATATTTCACTACAAGCTGAATTTTATTCCTATATTTTTTTGCCAATTATATTTTCCAGCCATGGTAACCATGTATTTTTGTTTTTAATATATTTTACCATATATTTGCTTACATTTTCCAGTGTTTGTTATAATGAAAAATACTTAAACACTTATTGCAATCACCCAATTCACTTCAACAAAATTTGTCTTTAATTTTGTATTGCAATTGTCCCGTGGTGCATTCCAGAAACTCAAATATTAGGTGTGTTTATTTTTAGCAGTATTTCTCAGATAAAATGTCAAAATTTAAGTACTAAAAATGTTTTTTGCAATACCAGTTAAATGTCTACATTTTTGCTATTTCAAAAATATGGAGCTAACATTTTGCCGCTAAAATACTAATCAGTTAATAAGTGGGTCTGATTTTTGAAAATTTTAAAATCCCAATAATTTATCAAACAAATACTGTTATGCGTGAAACCCCGCTTGTGGTAAATATAAATAAACCAAGCCTCTTGTTTCTATTTTAAATAGAATAAAATATGATTACATAAATTCAAATCAATAATTGACTATACAAGAGTGATAATTGAATATAATTTGAGAGATATTTGAGCCGCGGCAATTTTTCACATGATGTTCGCATAAATCTAGACTCTTTCAATATGTCATCAGCCAATATTACATTAAAATGGGACAAAAAAATTCGGCACAAGTCTCTATAGCATTCGGGTTGTCGGTACCGTTCTAATCGTTCTCAATTTTAAACAACGAATGTTCCGGGCCAGTGAGTTGTTGTGGATGTGCCTCGTGAATCTCTCTTTACTCCAAATGCGGCAATTTAATTTATTGACAAGCCCATTAAGCTAAAATGAGCCTCATAACTTAATATTCTAATAAAATAGCTGAAAACAAAACTGGTCACAACTAATAATAGTGTTTCCAGATTTGGCCAATTTATGGCCGTTTAATTGTAATCGGAAAATGGAACTCCTAAAATACCATTTATATCAAATTCGTTATTAAATAGACTTAAACATTTTACGCGATAAAAAACTGTGTTCTGCATTGAAAAAAATTTATTTAAAAATGTCTCTAAGCTAACTCTACTGATTATAGGCAGGTTTTGTGAGTATGCCAGTCTTTTTTGTTCAAAATGACTTGAATAGTAATTGAATATTTTAAGCGTAAATGTGCGAAAAATAATGCTATAGGCAAATCTTTAAAATCACATATTTTGCAGAATTAATAATTTTTATTTTTGTTTACATATGTAACAAGTAATATTTAAAAGAGAACCAACAAATTAGGTAACTTGGGTTTGCGTAGGAAAGTGAAAACAAAAGTGAAGTCTCAAATTTCAATTGTTTGAGTTTCTTGTAATTCGAAATAGTTTAGAAATTCTACTTATTTGATTTGAACTAGGATATTGTCCTGGCTCAAGACCATTTTGCATCTATATTTAATAGAATGCAAATTTAATTACAAATGGCATAGTGACATTCATTACTTGGCTACAGACTACCACGATCATGATTTTTTTGTTTAACCGATACCTCCAGTAAGAAACATCCTGTTACTCATGTCCTGTATGAATTAGAACCCCAAGACTCTATAGAAATCATATTTAGACCCATACCTCATCAAAAAGCATAGCAAGTTTTATATATTTATTAAGAAGAAAATTCGGGCATGAGTTTTTTATTTTATTCTATGTTGTAGGTCCATGATTGGTGGGAAGTGTCAAAAACCACAAGTGCTGATTTTGTGCCAAATTTGGGATAAGGAAATCAATGAAAATTAACATTTATTCAATTTTTTTTTTCTTCCAACTTGTGAGCATTTGAAGAGAAATACGAAAATGCAGCACATTATGGAATGTTCTGAATTAATATATTAACTTTTAAATATACAAAAACAGAAAAGTAGCTTTAAAAATCTTTAACATTTTAAAATAAATAAACACTCATGAAATGCAACTGATTTTGAGTTTAAATAATAAGGTCATCACCTCACGGATTCACATAATTTATTCCAAGTAATTGATAGATTATTGAGAAAACTCGTGCATTCCTATTTGGGATATCTAGAATGTGTTTAGTAAGGCTGAAGGGAAATTTAGCAAACAGTATTGTAATCGATTTATGGCAACTAGTAGACAGAGCAATGTTCAATTTTTTGCTGTCATTTTAACATGTAACAATAACAAGAAAATTTCCATAAACTGTAAAACAAGGTTCATTTGCAGTAACTTTGACTTTTTATCACAGCATCTTGATCTAACTACAATTTATTGGTGCACAATTCAGGTTTTAAACAGATTAGAGGTATTTCATGGGAAACCGATCACTAATTTCATGTTAGGTCTGCGATTTTGTTGAAAACTATCCGTATCCCGGGAAATTCGTACGGGAATCCCGCGGGAATTCAGAAGAAAATTTGTCAGATTTCTTCGCATATTTTTTTTTTCATCATTTCCACAATAAAATTAAAAATGTTGTATAAAAATTTAGATCACATAGCTTTTAATCAGGTATGTCAAATATTGCAGTTGGATGGCAAAATATGTTTAAGCTGCTGTCGGATGTAGACTCAAAATCCACTTTTTCGGATTTTTCCTGTCAAGCTCCATATGAAAAATATTAAAATCAGCGAAAAATAGATTTTGGGCGGGTATCCGAACGCCAAAAATAAAGAATTTAAAGATTTCGAAGCGACAGGACAAAGAACAAACATTTCATTTAATGCTATACTCACTATTAATGTTCGTTCGATCGTTCTCCGTCGCGTCCACATTTTCCAATAAAATAAGAAATATCTGATCTTTAATTAATTTTCAAACTTGAAAAGATGTTTGAATTGATCTCACATTGCGCTTTATTATATGAATTCTGTAACAGGTTCGTTGTGAAATATATACTTATTTTACTTTAATAAAATGTGAATGTTTCATTGGAAAAAATAAGCTTAACTCATGGTAAAAAGTATGTTGACGATTTCCAGTGCTGTCCCGGGATCCCGGGAAATTGAAAAAAAATTCCCCTTTCCCGGGAAATAAAAAGTACGGGAAAATGCAAACCCTACTAGGTACAGGTTGGTTTCATAGCACTCAAAACTTAAAATGCCTCTTATTTTATTAATTTAATAATAAAACCTATTTTTTATTTAATAAAAATATATCTCATTTTTATGATAGGATATTTTCTTTTCGCTATATTCCTTTAAGTATCAGGATGGCCACGATTCAACTATTTGAGTTAAAAATCAAAAAGTACACAGCTCCCTATCCCAAAAATAAAGAAATAAATAGTAAAAATTTGGGAAACGTGTCCAAACATTTTTGAAAGTGGATATTTCAATAGAAAACGGTAAACAAAAAATGCAAATTTGATAATATTGCAAAATAATAATCTTTTTGGATGACTTTTTTGTTGTGTGATCCAATAGATCAGCATTTTAATATGTATAAAGAACCACTTGTCATTGTCATTGGTGCAAAAATCAAAAATTCCCAATTTTTGGACTTTATAACAAAGGTTTATTTTATTTCACACTTGGTCAGAAAATTGCAATTATAAAAGAGGGAGAATACCGTGTTATAAGAAATAAAATTACCAAAAATATGTTTTTATGTCTTCGTATGCAAATAGCAACTTTAGTGGGGGAAATAATTTGAAAATGTCATAAGTATATCATGGAAAAGATTGAAATGAATATGTAAATATATATAGTATACTTCTAGGTAAACAACTCCGTTTAGATTGAATGTCTACTTTTAAGCAAAGTACATAAAACCAATTATTCTATGTAAATTTTTAAGACTATTTCAGACATGAATTGATAGGCATTATTTTTATTAATTATTATTATTGATCGATTTTGGTTGGGATGACCTTTTAATAAATTGTGTGTGCATGTTGGCAAGTCTGGTTGTAAGGACAAATTACTGTCGTTTATAATATTATTCATAAATTGACACACCTGAAGATGATTGACGAAGCCAATCGAAATTTTGGGATTTTTTAAATAAAAAATGATAAAGACACAACATCGTTGTTTTTAAATTACTTGACCTCAAGCCGAACAACAACAACTATACACAAATTATTAGTATTACATTTGGCTTTCACCAAATGCACTTTTTTCAGTATTTAGTGAATGGAGGCGTTAAAGTACAAGGATCAAAAGAATGACGAGAAACGGTTCAAAACGATTTTTTTTAAATGCCGGAAATATATGAATGTCGTGGTGTGTTACGATTTCGATTCAATTTGGTAGATGTGCTACATTGTCCGTGGGCTTTTCATTAATGCAAATTTTTCTTGAGAACTTTTTAGCTATTATCTTTTTGACAACACTGGTTTAAACAGCTGACGCACGTTTCGTGTTTTGTTTCACTGTCAAACATCATCAGTTCGGTCTATAATATAACCATGAATCGTCTTACAAACGAACAACGCTTGCAAATTATTGAATTTTATTATCAAAATGCGTGCTCTGTTAAGAAAGTTCATCGCGCGCTTCTTCCATTTTATGGTCAGTTTAATCGACCCACTGAAGCGGCTATTCGGGCTATTGTGACTAAATTTCGCACCAAATTTACATTGTCGGACATTAGACCACCAACACGCTTACGTAGAGTGCGAACTGAAGAAAATATCGCAGCTGTATCGGCCAGTGTTAATGATGACCATCAATTATCGATTCGTCGCCGTTCGCAACAATTGGGCCTCTGTTACTCAAAAACGTGGAAATGCCAAAATTGGACTAAGCGGATGGACCATTTGAGGCGCAACATTTGCATGAAATAATCTTCAATCATTAAATTATATGGACCGTACTATCGATTCAAATAAAGATTTCATGCATTTTTCTGAATTTTATGTGTTTTTATATATAGCTTTTAAAAAATCATCCTTTATTTGCCGTTACTTAGTTTTTTCAAAAAAACTATATAATTTATATGTTTAACAATGACATGTTTAATAATAATAATAATAATTTGGAGCTCTAACAACATTTTTTTACAGATAATGCATTATAGCAGAATCTGATAAAAAAACGCATATAAGGACTTATGTTATTATTCATGCAAAGACTATTGAAACGTTTTTTGCCATTTTTTCTAACAACTGTTGTCCTCTTCAGTCTCATATATGGTAACATTTATTTTCACAAAAAATCGATATGTGAACACAATTTTCTGTGTTCATAACAATATGTTTTTTAAGCCTTCTAAAAAAATTGGTTTTTCTTTTCACAATTATATATAGTAACTTTTTAAAGATGTGTGTTAAGAAAAAAATTAAAAAAAAAATACCGAAAACGCAATTTTAAAAATAATTTGTTTTCGTATGTATGTTTTATGACTTAAGGGGTTAAAAAAATTGTTTTCTCTAAAAATCCTTATACAACAAAGAACAAAGTGATGCGTCTCCGCATCACGAAATTCATGTTATTTCCGAAGTAACAGCGCTGAGAGATTGACGCGGCAAGACCGTATATTTCTTTATTTTGCGTTTTTCTCGAAACGGCCTTTTCGAACTGGTGTGAAGGCACTTTGATTTTATAGATTGAAAATTGGAAAGTAGGCGGAAATGATAGCTTTCAAAAAAATACTTAGAAGAAAAAAAACTGAAATTTTTTTGTGAAAGGCACGTCGTAAAATTGTGAGAAGAATTTATTAATTTTGATTCCGGATA
This sequence comes from Polietes domitor, assembly GCA_947397865.1. NCBI lineage: Eukaryota > Metazoa > Arthropoda > Insecta > Diptera > Muscidae > Polietes > Polietes domitor. The sequence continues at coordinate 21,993,984 of OX377620.1, read as the reverse complement.
CACGAAAAAGGGAAATTTGATTTCGGATAATTACCCCTGAAACGGAGAATAATACTGGCCACATATATATTTCTTCAAGACGGTCGAACAATTTTGCGTATGTAGCGCGAGTCACCATTCAAATCACCAGATTATCGCTTCTGCTTGCGGTTTGTTTCTGCGGTGAATCTCGAGCGTAATACCGCTGGAAACTTTATAACTACATCCTAAATCGTGGTCCCGCAGTTCAACGCCAAATCTAGAATTACTTTTTATGGGGAGTCGAATGAACTTGGGGCTATAAACATCATAACCCAGAAGATTAGTTGCACGGAGAAACTGCCTGAACCCTCATATTTAATCTCAAATTGAAATATCAACTAGGAAACCCCAATGTTCAAGGAATTTCGAATGGATTCTGTATTTGGACGATGGTATAGCCACAATTGTGGTTTATAAATATTGATTTAGTGCTTTATATAATGCTCATTTTCATCTTTTATTTCATCGTATATAATTTAATTTTCTTTCTTCTTTACCTTATTACCGACTTTATTTAATAATTTGACCCAAACTTTACCCACTTATAAGATATCAACCACGCAATTCAAATACGATGCAGCGATCGCTCCATTGAATGGATATTACAAGTAAGTCATAAGTTTTATGTATACATTTATCCCATCACAATATAACACAGACACATTATTTTTGATTTCTTTGGGTATCCTTAAAATAATAATTCTTAAATAGAGTTAGTCTTTCGCTTATTGTAACTATCAATTTAAATAGTAATTCATAAACAATTCTCGTGATGGTCATAATGACTGTTTTTTCAATCTAAATATTTTAATAAACTGTTAATTTAAATCATGATTCACTAAATCTTATTTAATGGACGAAACATAAGGACCAGCAGGATCATAATGATACCCTAGATCATCTCGTTTAGTTCTCTACCTTCCTTCTATCTCTATAAATTTGACAATCAATTCTGTCCCCGATCCACCCTCCAATGAGCATAGCCAGCTAAAATTGCTAGGACGGCGTGTTCGTTATACTGCTGAGCATAATATCTCCGAATCCTCTGACCGATTTGGCTCAATTCTTCATTTATTCGTTACATTATTGACTATTGGCCATCATAGGGCTTATTTGATTAAAATGGCCTTTTCAAAAGTTATGATTTTTTTGCTGAAAATTGTAATGAAAATTCGTGTTTTTCAAACAGCTGTTATTTATAAAAAAATAGAAAAAATCCTGTGATAGATGATAACCTGAATAAACCTGTTTGAATTTTTCGGATAAAGCCTAACGGTCACACTTGACGTCCCATATCTCCGTCGTTTTGAAACATTTCCAATTTTCTTTTTTTATATTATCCTCTATATACGTGCAACAAACGTTTTTTCCTAAGTTTTACAATTGCCGCACAATAAAAATATATCTGCCCCTTAAGTGGTTATTTGTGAGAACCAAAAATGTCTCATACCAAAATGTCATTTAGCATACATTTCATGATTGGACGGTTTGATTCCTGAAGCGATACTTTGTGGAGGTATTTCTAGAAGGTTTCTTCATATAATAGGTTTGAGTTTATCCAAAATTTGTCTTAAAAAAAGTTGTCATTTAAAAATATCGTGGCTAACATTATTATTAAGATAAAAATAATAAAAGGATGTGACCCATATACATGGTGGAATAATTATAATATGACAGTGTTTTGACAAAACTGGCTCGCAAAGTGTTTTTTTTTTGTTTTTATTTTTGAGAAATCTTTTTTAAAATTTAGAATTTTTTTGTCTTCCAAATGTAATTATTTTAGTTATTTTTATAAATAAATCACAGTAAAACTTACTTCTTCTTTACAGCAGGATCAAAGGAGTTGATATTTTTAATCGCTTGATTTACTTAGCTTGGATCATATAGATATTTTCACTTGTTGTATTAGCTATGATTCAATTCGTTTCCTTATTATTAATTTTTTCAAAGTAGACAATATTCTGCCAATTCTTTTTATCAATCAAATCTTTTAAAATTTCATAAAATTTTCACTTTAATTTCGCTGGGCACAATTTTGTTGCTCCTTTAACAAATTTTCACAAATTTCGGGTTTTGTTTGATGACTTCAAATGTGCGAGTTCTATCGCAAAACACACACACGCACACACATATAAGCGAGCACACACCGAAAAAGCCGAGTGTTAATTATGGAAAATTTTGTGAACCGGAAATACGGCCGCCGAGTTAGTGGTCAAAATGTAAAGTGACACATAACTCAATGTAACACGTTAGTTGTAACCGGCTGCTGGGCTGCTGTTCGTGTTGGCCACGAAAATCAGGAAAAATCCAACCATAAAGATGGCCACGTTAAAGCAAATACTTAATACCGCACTCACTGTGTGATCACACACTTGCACTCACACTGCACAAAACACTGGGACCAAAGGACAGCAGAACTAAAGGACACCGTTGGCAAAACCGTGCGATGCGTGTATTTGCCGTTTGTTGCACAAATATTAGGGACAACGTATGCGTTGCGTGCGTTCGTTCGTACGTTCTGATGCAACTTAATCACTTGTTCCGTTGAAATGCACGTTTGCAATTGCAATGAGCCAACCAACCGACCGTTCCCAACCAGAAAGGCCGTCTCGCAAACTATGTTGGCTTGGTGGCGAGGAGATGGGTTGGGGGGGGCAATTCGATTCGATTACACGGATGCAGATACTCCACGGTATTGGTATCTCGGTACTGGGGGGATACTAAACAACTTTTGGGCGGCGTGCGTGCGTGCCACGTCCTCCGTACGTTCGGTTGTTTGTTTGTGCGACCGTTCGATTTGGTGTAAAAATGAAATGCGGCGGAAAACACGGAAGAGAGCCTTTCGTACGAGCGTATGAGCTTCACAAATTCAAATGTGATAACAAAACATCAGCTACCGAAATACAAGTTGGAAATTTTCAAATTTTCATAGGGAAAAATTTTCAAATTTCTGTTTGAAAAGCACATACAATGGCAGCAAAAACAGCGGCCACGCAAAACAACCTGCCTTCCGTTGCAAGGAAAACGACAACAAACCAAACCAGTTTTAACTACACACACACAACCATGTCTATATACGAGGCCACACACATGCCTGCTATGAGTGTGTGTGCTATGTATGTAAATTATCCTTACACACACACACAGAGACACAATGATGAAGGCTGCCAGGCAGGAGTATGTAAATGTGTTAATGTTGAGTTTTATGCATATGTTTTGAGTTAGTTTTCGCCCCAAAATAATGAGAATAAAAATTAAGCTCAAATGAAATGAAAGAGTTAAATCGACTACATTTGAACGCACACACACTGCTTATGTACACACATACACTCTAGCTCACAGCTACACTCTCGCCACACACACACACGGAGGCCTTACTTTACACACCATCCTTTGAAACAAAGAGTGGGTGGAGAGTTTGGACAACAACAGCAACACCTCTTTGCAGACATTATCACTTTGTGCAGACCACTGAGCTGAGAAAGAGAAAGAGAGAGAGCGAGCAAGCCACTGTGCAACTACGTGGCTACAAATCTAAACGGAAGCGGAAACATTTCAACGTCTTGTGCTTCTTCCTTTACATTCTCCAACACACACACACATACAGACACTTACAATTATATTTGTAATGTTTTTAAATCTCCGTGATGTGCAGCATTTTTAAATAATTTTAAGTTCTTTTTTAAATTTCCTCCTTCAGTTGTGCAGAATTTTTCAGTCCCCCACCCCCCTGTGATGTGTCTACATCTGATGGACCTCGGGTAGAAATGATATGTGGCTGCATGGCCGGAGCATGTGGATGTGGACGAGGATGTGGATGTGGCTGTGGATATGTTGGTATGTTACTGGTGTTTGTTTACTCCATCAACACTTCCGTAGTGACCATTTCCACTGTCCACCATCACCGCCGCCACCGTCGCCACCACCACCGCTGCCACTGCCACGGCCACTACAATCATCATCCGCATGGCCAACAGCCAGCACCCATCACCAGCAGTACACAACCACCATCACATTGGCCGCCATCCTTGATGCGTGTGTGTCCTGCCATGTGCGTAAATATGTGTTAAACATACAGACGACGGAAATGAGGTTGCACAGAGCACATAGGGCGACAGGTTACGCGGGAATAAATGAGCACCAAAAACAAAATCCAACAGAAAAAAAACACAACAACGAAATTGTGCTGACACTATGCGTAATATGGAGGACAGTGGGAAGAAGTGGCGCGCGGCTAAGTTTTTATTCAAAATTCTGAGAAAAACCAGGAACTTTCATTATGGTAGCGATACAGAAATTGCAAGTTAAATAAATTTAATAACCTGCTGGCATTTTTGAAACAAAATTAAGATCAAAGACAATATTTCAATAAAGTTAGTGAGTGAATAAAACAATCTAATACGAAATCAACTTGAAGATAACTAGTAAATCAAAAAAAAAATTCTTTTCTCAAATCCATGCTTTATGCAAGCAGAATTCTATTGGGCCTAGAAATTCTTTTTTAGTTACCTTTTGTAGAAGGAAAAAATACTGTTACGTTAATAAATAATAATAATAATAATAATAAATAATAATAATAATAATAATAATTAATAAAAAAATATTTAAAAACGTAACAGTAATTTTTCCTTCTACAAAAGATAACTAAAAAAGAATTTCTAGGGCCAATAGAATTCTGCTTGCATAAAGCATGGATTTGAAAAAAGATTTTTTTTGATTTACTAGTTATAACCTTTCTTTACTGTTGTGCTAAGAAAATCCACAGAAAACGTGTAATTTTACAAAGTTCGAATCAAAAATGCGCCTTTCAAATCCCGCCCATTTGCATATTGTCTAAGCAGGTTACAACTAAATAAACACACACAACAATATAGGAAGATGGTTGTAGAATATACTTAAAAAAACTGGTTTTAATTTCGTATGGGAAGGGTCACGGCCACTTTCCGCCCATCTCGGTGTCGAAATACTCTAAAACCGGTTTTAATTTCAGATGGGAAGTGTCACGTCCACTTTCCGCCCATCTTTGCACAACTATTTACACTGGATCAACTCACACAAAATTTCAGCACTCTAGGTCTATGACACCTACTGACCATATTCGATTATATGTTTTAACTTCGTATGTGAGGTACCACGCCCACTTTCCCAATACCGTCCATTTCTGGCACAACTACGCAGGTTTATGCTAGATGCACTTACACAAAATTACAGTAGGTGTAATTTTGGTTTTATCTTCATATGGGAGGTGCCACGCCCACTTTTGCATTACCGCCCATTTTAGGCGCAACTACGCACATTGATGCTAGATGCACTTACACAAAATTTGAGCACTATACGTGTCATTGAACTGACACTATTCGATTATATGTTTTAACTTCGTATTCCAATACCGCCCATTTTTGGAAGAACTACGCACATTGATGGTAGATGCACTTACACAAAATTTCAGTTTTTTATCTGCCATAGAACGGCATATATTCGAAAATGGGTTTTAACTTCGTATGGGAGGTGCCACGCCCACATTTCCATTACCGCCCATTTTTGTCACAACTACGCACATTAATGCTAGATGCACTTACACAAAATTACAGTAGGTGTAATTTTGGTTTTAACTTCATATGGGAGGTGCCACGCCCACTTTTGCATTACCGCCCATTTTAGGCGCAACTACGCACATTGATGCTAGATGCACTTACACAAAATTTGAGCACTATACGTGTCATAGAACTGACACTATTCGATAATATGTTTTAACTTCGTATGGGAGGTGGTACGCCCACTATTCCAATACCGCCCATTTTTGGCAGAACTACGCACATTGATGGTATATGCACTTACACAAAATTACAGCACTCTAGGTGTCATAGAACTGACTATATTCAATAATAGGTTTTAACTTCGTATGGGAGGTGCCACGCCCACTTTTCCAATACCGCCCATTTTTGGCACAACTATGCGAATTGATGCTAGATGCACTTACACAAAATTTCAGCACTCTAGGTGTCATAGAACTGACAATATTCAATAATAGGTTTTAACTTCGTATGGGAGGTGCCACGCCCACTTTTCCAATACCGCCCCTTTTTGGCACAACTATGCGAATTGATGCTAGATGCACTTACACAAAATTTCAGCACTCTAGGTGTCATAGAACTGACAATATTCAATAATAGGTTTTAACTTCGTATGGGAGATGCCACGCCCACTTTTCCAATACCGCCCATTTTTGGCACAACTATGCGAATTGATGGTAGATGCACTAACACAAAATTTCAGCACTCTAGGTGTCATAGAACTGACAATATTCAATAATAGGTTTTAACTTCGTATGGGAGGTTCCACGCCCACTTTTCCAATACCGCCCAATTTTGGCACAACTATGCACATTGATGCTAGATGCACTTACACAAAATTGCAGCACTCTAGGTGTCATAGAACTGACAATATTCGATAATAGGTTTTAACTTCGTATGGGAGATGCCACGCCCACTTTTCCAATACCGCCCATTTTTGGCACAACTATGCGAATTGATGCTAGTTGCACTTACACAAAATTTCAGCATTCTAGGTGTCATAGAACTGACAATATTCAATAATAGGTTTTAACTTCGTATGGGAGGTGCCACGCCCCTTTGTCCAATTGGTCAAATTTTTCCATTTCCTTGTATTGTCATCGAAAATGATTAAGTGTGCAAAATTTGAGCAAAATTGGTTGAGAAAAAAGCTTTCAAAAATTGATTTCAAATTTTGTGGCACACAAACATATATAGAAAGTAACCTTATATAAAGCATGGAAAAATGGGATTTCACTAGGCGGTTTCTGTATATATATTCATATATGTACATTTATATATTCATTCATGTACATTTTGAGTAAAATATATTCTGTTGAAAACGCGACAGAACGCAGAACGCGGCATGACAAAGTGTCCAGATATTTAACAAAAATATTCATTATTTATTAAAAAATCGGCAATGCGACCGATGTAATGTAGAAATTTCAAATAAAATCGGTTGAAATATGTGATTTGTCGAGTAGAAAATAAGAAACAAATCAGGAGTTACGTTTAGAGACCTTATCTAAATCTGAACTTTTTGATACGGCAATGCGACCGATGTAATGTAGAAATTTCAAATAAAATCGGTTGAAATATGTGATTTGTCGAGTAGAAAATAAGAAACAAATCAGGAGTTACGTTTAGAGACCTTATCTAAATCTGAACTTTTTGATACACGTTTTTAGAGTATCGGAAATTAATTGTGACCTATACATTGAATACAAAAATAGATAGACAGACGGAAGTAGAAAAACTAATTGAGAAAGAGATTCCTACATAGTCAATCGGTGCAATAAACTATAGGTCTAGGATTAGAAAATCCTTTTCGATTTCCGTGAAAACGATTGACACTTCAGAACTTTTCCTCCAGTGCTCCTCAACGCTCGCCCGTGCACTTCCAACCCTTTTCAACCTGACATACCGTGCAGGGGTCTTCCCAACGCGTTGCAAACACGGTTGCCACTATAGATGATTTTTTATTACCAGATTTTTTTTTTTCAAAAAGTTACCAAAAGTCATCAAAAGTAACCTTTTTTTTTAAAACGTCGTGTATCCTCCCAAAAAGACGACATATAAAGAGCGCGAACGAGGCGGACATATCAGACCGAAGTCATGTATAACATTTTCTGATATTTTTGGCTTTCTGAACTAGAAAACGATATTTAAAAAAAATATAGTAATATTTTTAAATTTTTTTTTTACTAAAATTCCAGTTTTCGGAGAAGCCACCTTAAATATTTGTACTCTCATTTTGGAAATATAAGTCCGATAACACACAGTTATATGTTAAGTTAAAGGCACTCATGATGGCAATAAATATTGCCACTTACACTTTCAAGTAGAAAAAGTAGTTTTGGGGAAAATATATATTTTTTTTCGAAAAAATCTATTTCAATCATAAAAATAATAAAATCATAAAAATAGAAAAAGTCGAAATAGCATTTTAATTTATTTTTTATAGCTAATGTGAAGTTATATATACGCAAACAATTTTATTAAATCATAATCTTTTAATTTTCGTAATAATGGCAAATTTTGTAACAGAATATTTTATTTGAGTTGGCATCTTAACGAAGAAAACAAGGCCTAGTTAAAGAAAATCTATGGATAAATGTATAAGTTATGGTCCTTCTGTGGAAGTACATGCCGCCTTCACGTATTTAAGCAAAAATAAATTCCCTCATTTCTACATAAGGGTCATAACTTCAACATTTATCCATATATTTTCTTCAAATATGCGTTGTTTTCTTCGTTAAGATGCCAAACTAAAATAAAGTATTCTGTTATTCAATTTATAAAGGGATATTTAAAAAACCTTTTGCGTCAACATTTACTTCTACATTGCCTATTACAAAATGTGTTTTAAGACTTTTTTCTATTTTGCTGTGTTTTTTTCGTGCCAGCAAAAATATATTTTTTCGAATAAAAATAATTTTTCCCAACAAGCGGATTCTATGAATAAATAATAAAAAATAATCTATAAATAATAAAAACATAAATATTTGACATACGCTTAATTTAAAATTACAAAAATTACCAAAATGAAAAAAGTTACCAAGTAACCAAACAATTTAAAGGTTACCTATTTTGGTTAAAAATAGCCAATAGTGGCAACCGTGGTTGCAAGATTGCGAATATATAGCCTATACCCAAAAAAGGTCAGGCTAATAACCCTCCTAACTACCGCCCCACTACGATTTACTCTGTGTTCTCGTAGGTTATGGACATTATATTTAAACACCATCTTGTGAGGTATTTAGAGACCAAAGACTTAATTAATGATGGCTTCAGTAGGAATCTATAAGCGGTGGACCTGATGACGCTGCTGTCCAAAAAGTGGAATTGATCCATCCACCAGTTTGGTAAGAGTAAGGTCGTTACTCTAGATATCTCCAAGTTTTTTGATGGCACGACTGACACTGGCACTCATGCCAAAGCTCATCGCTTTTTGTGTTGGTAGTGTGACTCTCTCTCGATTTATATCGAGCTTCCTCAGAGATCACAGTAGATTGGTTGTCATCCGTCGAGCATAGGTTAACCGCAGGAGTACCACAGCGTTCTGTCTAGGGTTTGCATTTTGACGTACTTTTCATTTCCCGGGACACGGTAATTGTTTTTTTCGATTTCCCGCTATCCCGGGACAGGACGGAAAATCGTCAACATATTGTTTTCTATATAAAAACTTATTTTTTTTTCGAATAAAACATTCGAACTTTATTAAAGTAAATTTTTTACATTTTTATATTTCTGTATTACAAACATTTGGCGTGAAACGAACTAATAACGCCCTATTCCACGAAGTGATGTAGAGTATGAAATATAGGCATATTTTTTAAATTAAGAGGTTTTTTGAAATACAAAAATTTTTAAAGCAGACAACCCATTTAAAGACTCATAAAATAGTCTATTTCTAATTTTATTGGAGAAAGTGAGCGCGATAGACAACGATATTATATACTCGAGAGTTGTTTTGTTAGTAAATCGTTAATTGTCAGTTCCTTTTCCTGTAGCTTCGAAAACCTAATTTTACATTTTGAGGCAGTAATATAGCCATTGTTTAATACATAGTTCTTACTTTAGATTGTATATATTTTAATTTTATTATTTATTATATTATTACATATTTTTTTTAATTTATTAGTAAAATTGTGTATAACACCTGTACGATTTCGCCACAGATATTAGCATATCAATGTATTTTTTAGAAAGATATCAAAAATTTTTAAATTGAATTGTCTCAAAATATTAATAACGCTATTGTAGCCTTCTATTCTGTTATATTTGGTTTAAATTAATTATATTGAATTACCATATTCAAGTTAAAATATTTATATTATATATTTAAAATACACATATCTAATTAAAAGTGGTCTTTTTTAAATTAGTTTGTACCTTTTACAATTTTATTGTGAAAAAGTGGTGAACAAATGTGCGAGAAATAGGTAAAACTTGCTGCAGAATTCCCGCGGGAATCCCGTAAAAATTTCCCGGGATATGGGAAACTGAAAATATGCAAATTCCCGGGATTTTTTCCGCGGGAAATCCCGGAATGCAAACTCTAGTTCTGCCTTACTCCTTCTGTTTTTCTTATTTCTTGGATCGGAACGAATCCAATCTGCTCATTCGCAGGTGAAAGCAACCTCTGTCTGGACAAAAGGCGATTGATGGTTGAGTCTCTTAGCTAGGATTTTCTGGCAATTTCCGACTGGGGTCGAGTGAGTAGAGTCGCACAACTCCCACATATGATCAGATGCTCCAGGATCTTCCTTGAAGCTTCTTCCATATGAGGGCTACGGTGACGGTAGGGTTTCCAATTATATTGTTCCAATGTGGGTTGTGTGTCACCCGTACTATCCGTATGTGGAATCGACTTCCGACAAATATATTTCCCGCCAATTACTATTACAGAGATCCAGTGCCACAAACGCTATGCACTGCATTTATAAGGGATATCCCCTTATATAACCTCCACCATGGATTATATTCCAAAGAGGCTGTCGATTTTCGTAGAAGTGTAGTAACATTACAGGAAAATATAGTTTTTTCAAAGTCAAACCAAAACAAATACAAATATTGAAAAAATAATTTTATAAATAAATATAATATTTTGATTATTTCAAACCACGCTTATAGGCAATACCAATACGTTTACATATCTAAATAATACTTTAATTCAAAATAAAAAAATAAATATTCTTATATTTATATTTTCAAAAAGCTTAAATACTATAAATATTTTCAGATAGTGGGTGTTACAGTTGGTTTTATTTCCATTCTGATTTTGAATTTGAATTGAAACTAGTACAACAAGATAAAAATATCTTATACATGACAGTACTAGTTAGAGAAGTATTGTTGAGATACAATTTGAAAGTTACTTATAAGTACACATGAATATATATAAAAATAAGAAAGAAAAAAAAGAGGGTACAAACAAGTGTATAAAAATGTATTGATGAAATAAAAATTATTTTGTAAGATTATTGAATCATTTGTAATATTGGTATAGCTTATTATTAAAAAGATTCGCATTGCTTATTGTTTGTATATTGTGTGCAGTTCCAAAGACGTGTACTGAATATGAAGAATTGTCTCTCTGACGATAAACAATTTATTCGAGATAGGATTAGCATTTTTCCCCTATTGGATCTTGCAAAGCGGATACGGTCAAAGAGATATGTTGGTTCTTGAGAGTATATGATTTTATGAAGTTGAATTAAACATTTTACTTTCAGCAAATTTTCGAAGCATATATTGAAAATTTTGTATGAGAATTCAGAGATTCTGTCCCGTCGTCTCTTGTTGAAAATATACCGAGCGATATTATTATATGCGACATTTAATTTTGTAAGGTCATCTGAGTCACAGTTTGCATATACTTCACAGCCGTAAAGAAAGTACAAATTTTGAAAATCCATTATCTCAAGTACATAGTGCAAAATAATCTAACTTCATGATTCACCTAATTTTTGCCGTAAAAGTAAAAAAGTAGGGACTTAGAAAAATCAGAATCAGAAATCAGTCAGAGAAATGTATAAACCGAATTTCATCATTCTAGCTGTAGTTGTTTAGTTGGTACTATTTTTTCCACTGTACCCATTGTATCCCTTGCAAGTACGAATTTGGAAAAAAACTTTTATTTTTCGTGTCTACGCAGTCAGAGGAATGTATACTCCGCATTTCATGACTCTAGCCGCAGTCATTTGGTTGGTCCTATTTGTATCCCCTTTTTTCAATTTAACCCCAAAAAGTACGAATTTCGAAAACCCGTTTATTTTATGTGTCTACGCAATCAGAGGAATGTATACACCGAATTTCATTATTCTAGGTCCAGCCGTTTGGTTGGTACCATTTTTATCCCTTTATTCCCATTTTATCCCTTAAAAGTACGAATTTGGAAAAATACATTTCATTTCATTTATTCAGTCAATGGAAGTAAAATTCCTTACAGACTATGATTACAAATATTATATAGTAAATATAAGTATGAATAATTATAAATTATTTTATTACTGTTACAAGAAATAATTTAAAGTTATCTTTTGATGTGCAGAAATCTATGCATGGCTTTGAATCTTTTTGAAGATTTAGATTAACGGAATTTAGATAAAGAAATGTGCGGGTTAGAGGACTGTTAAGAGCATAATTAGTACGATGCAATGGGACATTAAAAACATCAACGAACCTCAGATTTCTTGGAGGGACATAAAACGGAATCAAAGAAACCAAATCTGGACAATCAATAATATCATTTATTAAATCAAAAATTAGTAAAGCAGCTTGAAATATCCTTCGATACTCCAAAGTCTGCAAACCCAACAATAAACATTTCGATCTATAAAGTGTATGATCAGGAAATATGAATGACCTAAGTGCAAATTTAACAAATATTCGCTGAACTCTCTCAATGCGAGATATATGTTTGTCGCAATGTGGATTCCAAATTAATGACGCATATTCCAATTTAGACCTGACAAAAGAAGTATAAATCAATTTCAGAGTATTAGGATCAGAAAAATCTGAACAATTTCTTTTTAGAAATGCAAGCATTTTGTAAGCTTTTGGGACAATATAATTGATGTGCGGTAAAAATGACATAGAGGAATCGAAAATAACCCCAAGATCACGTACTGATGTAGTCGTTTGCAAAATATCACTACCTATTTTGAAAATTGCTTGTATAGGATTAAGAGATCTAAAAAACGAAATATGAAAACATTTCGTAAGATTTAAATGTAGCTTATTTATCGTGCACCACTCTAGTAAATTATCTAAATCACTTTGTAAGTCAAAAACATTACGTAATGAGTTTACAAAATACTTTTAAATCATCAGCATATAAAAGAAAATTTGAGTTACCAAATCACGAAGAAATATCATTAATAAATAAGTTAAAAAGCATTGGTCCTAATATACTACCCTGTGGTACGCCTGATGTTTGTATGTATGGCCTAGACTCATATCCTTCTATCTGAACAAAGCACACCCTGTCAGAAAAATAAGATTTGATCCATTTTAGAACATTTGAATGAAAACCAATTTGTTGCAATTTCGCAAGTAGAATACTATGCGATAATTTGTCAAAAGCTTTCGAAAAATCAGTATAAATTGCTTCGACCTGGTTACCTTGTTCTAAGGCAGATGTACAGCCAATATCAAGTAAGTACAAGCATACATATTGAAAAAATGTGCTTAAATACTCTAAAATATTCGGGGTATTATGGGAATTTTTAGTCCTTGTGAGAGAAATTTTTTACGATCAAAGGACGCATTTATGGAAAATTTGTACGACCTAGCTCCTTGCGTTTAGATGCTTTCAACAGACGGCCGGACATGGCTAGATCGTCTTAGAATTTTTTGACGATTAAGAATATGTATATATATTTTATAGGGTCTCAGGTCGACATTTCAAGATGTAACAAACGGAAAGACAAAGTAAGTATACCCCCATCCTGGAAGTGGAGGGTATAAAACTATTCTTCGTAAGTATACTATATAGCTATTAAAAACTAAAATATAATATGTTTCGACGTTGTCTTCCTGGTTATAGCTTTTTTTGTATATGAATATTTTTCAAACTAGGCCAGGACAATATTCCGATTGAAATCAAATACTAACATTTTCCAAAGTACTTCAAAGATCCCCTAAAAATTTCATGTCCCCATTTCATGATTTTTTATCCTTTCGACGATCATAAAATCCCCTTGGTTGGGGACAAATCCCCACATATTACATATGGACAAAGTGTGTATATTAAGTTTCACGTTAGCATTTAACCCATTAACGACTGATCAATTGATGTTAAAAATCTTGGACTTTGTAAAATTGCTGACTTTTTCCTCAAGGCATTAGCTTATGTGACCAATTTTTTTTAATTCCATCCATATACACCGATTCAGCATACTTCTTATCTAACTCTAGGTTAGAACTTTTCTAAGACAGCTTCATTTTGGGTATTTTTATATCTATTCGTCATTATTGAGTTGATGACGGCACATATCTGACTACTGACGGCTGACTTGAACAGATGGTTTTATTGAGTTCCGCTCCACTGTTCCATAGCACAGATTTACGCAAAAATAAAAGCGGATATGAACATTTAAAAGTCATTTATTCAATGCGTTCGACATACGCAACGCACACCGTCGAATACAGCTGCAAAGGCAGACAATCATACGCACATTCTTATATATTAACGTACATATATGTATTTGTAAAATGTATGGTGGAATAAACGCACAAAGTGCGTTTGCACGCACAACACAACGAAATGAAATGAAAAATGTGAATTCCGTCTGAGCTGCACGACGATAGACGGACAACGAATAATGATGGTCAGTTCAACACAGAACGGACCAGTCCGCGCGCTGTTCATCCCTTTTGTCCGGCCGTCGTCTGCGAGAGTCCTTGCCAGGCCTCGGCCATCGTCCATTTGTCTGTACAGACAGGTTCATTCATGCAAATTAAAATCTACTTTGTGAGTGCGCTGCGAGGAAATAAATTTTAAAATAAATGAATAAAATGTTAAAAATCTACAACAAAGGACGTCGTTTCAACTACAATACAAAAACAATATGCCCGAACACTAAGTATATGCAGGACATTGAAACAGAAAGCACAGCGACAGCAGCAGCAACAACAACGTCGGCCGCAGCAGCAGCTGAGAGGGAGAGTTTAAAACGAGAATCAAACGCGCGTCTCTGTTATTTCAAAGAAACCCTTTCAGTGTCTGCCGACAATAAAACCTGAATCTCTACCTCGGTACTCCGTGTATCCAATTCATGGATTAACAAACGTACTTGGAGTGTATGGGGTCGTATGTGTACAGCTGTACGAGGTCGGAAAGAAAGGTCGGGTTCAAACAAAACATAAGTGAGAAAATACAATGTCCACTTCAAGTTCATATGTGTGAATTCACATTTCGAACGTTTGCGAAAGTCCTGAGAAACTTCGAGAGTACAACTTGTACAAGTTTACTATGAATATTGATTTGATATTGAGGAATATGATATGAATTGATCGGCAATAGTTCACAGAATACATAGAAACTTTGGTTTAGGAAAAAACTCCGATTTTTAAGTCTTCATTGCTGTATCGGAAATAAAAATCAAATCGCTCGTTCAGACTATCAATTTGAAGTGTCAAAGTGTCTTGGTGCAACCATATGTCCTTCACATCCACATTATTCGCTTTTAACTTTAAATTAAATATATAAAAACTAGTATTTTTGGATTTCTCGCGGGAAAAATTCTCGGAATTTGCAAACTTTCTATTATCCGTATCCCGAGAAATTTGTACCGGATTACCGTGGGAATTCTGTAGAAACCTATTACCTATTTCTATGCATTTTTTCACCACGTTTTAACTAAACGTAGTAAAAAGTAGCAAAATAATTTAACAATGATAACTTTTAATAGATGTGTGTCACCTGGTGATTAAACTCTTCTACATGGAATACCACATTGATATAGCAGAATAGTATATTACAAATAATGTTAGTAATATTTGGGGATAATTCAATTTTTTGTATTAGTCGGACAGAATTTTACATCTTTTCTCCACAGATATAAAATTCTTCTAAAATTTTTACTAACAAATTTAAAAAATCAAAATAATCTGAAGTAACTGCGCCGTATTGAAGAAATATGAATATTGCTACCTCAAAATATAAATGTAAATGTCGAAGTTCCGGGGACAGGAATACAGAATCGCAGCACGATATTTAATGTTTATTAACAATAAACATTACATCCATCGAATGTGCGACGGAAAAAATAATTCTCGTTTCCCGGGAAATAAAAAGTACGGGAAAATGCAAACCCTAATAAAAACGTTCATGCATATGTTTGCTGGAGTTAACGATCTTAACGAAGAGCTACAGAACTCATATTCACACTACAGATTCGGTTGGTGGCCGATTAGGTTAATATATAGTTTGGACCCGGTAAGTGGCACTTGGGTGGATTTATATCGGAAATTTGACTGGGCTATGGACTAACTTAACTGAAATGCATTATATATGTTTTTGATAATGAGGAAAAAATGTATTTATAAATGGACTCGGTAGGTGGCACTCTGGTTGAGTTATTTCGAAAATTCATATTTAATGCCCTTCTTACTCAAATTCTAAATGTTATAGCCTGGCTAAGCTGGCGGGGTCCAGCTAGTAAATTAATAAAGACTGGCCGTTGTTGTTCGGTTTACTTGCTAAACATGGAGACTTGACGAAGTAGCACAATTTCCCAAACAGAATCGATGCATTTTGGTGAGAAATTTTCCTGTATTAAAATCTTCCATTAATTAATAATAATAATAAGAGCTAAATAAAAAAGGTAGTATTTAACTAATATTAAAATATCGTAATCAAAAAAGATATAAACTCAGGGAGTGATTTAGAGTATCAATAGTCGGTCCTGTCCGACTTTCTTCCTTCCCTTAATCGTTGTAAATATGTTTTTTTTAACTTTTTGGAAAACCAGTTTATAAATAATTTTAAACATTAAATTTACAACAACATAAACGACAATTTACCGTAATGTTGAGGAGCTCTGAGGGCATTATAGTTAAAAAATTTTCTCTTTTCATATTTATGAAAAATAAGTCAAACATAAAATGCATAAAACAAAATATATATACGTATAGAGCTGAATCTGTAATTCGAGACATCTTGGATTTGACGCAATTAGTGAATGAACCGACTTCCGCATTCCGCGGAAATCTAAAAATATCCTAAATATCCTAAATATTCTTGATCTTTTCTTAACTTCACACCCTGAAAAGTATGAAGTTGACGGACAATTTATGTTTACGAAAAGGCACGTTGGGACGAGCTCAACAATTTTTCCAGCATTTCAATTGGAAACTTTGCTTTCTAAATAACGATATAGATGCTGCGGCTGAAATGATTGAAAATATTATCTGGATTGGAATGAAGTCGTTTATTCCAACCAAAGTTTTTTCGGATAAACCATATAATAAATGTTGGTTTAACCAGACATGCAGGACTGCTGTCAGATCCAAAGAGGAAGCGTTCAGAAAATGGCGTTTAAATAAAAATGCCAGCACTGATCTGCTACGCAAGCAAACAAGAACCATGTGTGCCAAGGTACTTAGACGTGAAAAGTTTCTACACGAACAACGTCTGCCAAAGTTCTTTCTTCTCCTAGGGGAGGTAAGAGCTTTTGGTCATTTGTAAGTAGAGTAAAGGATAACTCCTCATCTATCCCAACTCTTGTTAAAGATGACCAAATATTCACTAACCCGGTTGCCAAAGCTAACCTATTGGCTGAAATGTTTGCAAGGAATTCATCCTTGCCGGAATGTAATCAACCACTCCCCGTGATCGAAAATTTATCTAGTTCCATACCTCAGATATTTTTTCGAACACGCGGGTTCTTGCAAATCTGACGTAAATAAATCTCCAGGCCCGGATGGTATTTCAGCACTTGTCCTATGTAAGTGCTCCTCGACGCTAGCCCGTCCACTTCGCAACCTTTTCAACCTTGCATACCGTGCAGGGGTCTTCCCAGCGCGTTGGAAGATTGCGAACATACAGGCCATCCCTAAAAAAGTGAGGCTAATAACCCTGCTAACTATCGACCGATCGCGATTTGCTCAGCACTCTCGAAGGTAATGGAGAGTATGGTGAATCACCATCTTGTGAGGTATTTAGATACTAATGACTTACTTAATGATCGACAGTATGGCTTCCGGAGGAATCGATCTACGGGTGACATGATGACGCTGTTGTTCGAAAAGTGGAATCGTTCCATTCACCAGTTTGGTGATCGCACTATACAAGTTGTTATAGATGGATTCTCATCCGACGAGCATAGGTTAACCGCAGGTGTACCGCAGGGTTCTGTCCTTTCCCCTTCCCATTTTCTTATTTTCATCGATGACCTCTTGGATCGGACTATAAATCCAATCTATTCATTCGCGGATGACAGCAACCTCTGTCATTCATACTCATTCGATCATACACAAAGTCGTCAAGAAATTGATAACAAAAGGCGATTGATGGACGAGTCACTCAGCAAGATTTACTGGCCATTTCCAAATGGGGTCAGGTGATAGAGTGGATTTTAATGCACGTAAAACCCAGTGTTCCTTGTTGTCTCACAAGCGATTCACTGATCCTATCGTCGATTTCTATGAACGGTGTAGATATTGAGCAATCGGACATTGTTATGTTCGTTGGACAAAACATGTATTTTATGTGTCGAAAGAAGCATTCAAGTGTCTTGGCTTTTTAAAGCGGTGTAAGAAATTCTTCACTCCCTCCGATCTTCTCTATATCTACATTACGTACATCAGAACTAAGATGGAATACAACTCCCATATATGGTCGGGTGCTCCAAGATCTTCCTTGGAGCTACTCGACCGTGTTCAGAGGAGGGCGATGGTGTTGATAGGTGACAGTAGGATATCCAATTCTGTTGTCTCCCTTGAACATCGCCGTAATGTGGGTTGTGTGTCGCTGTTTTATCGATACTTGTATGGTGTTTGTTCCTCGGATATACGTGATCTCATACCGGACGTGAGGACGTTCGGTAGAGATACGCGACTTTCAAGGAACTCTCACCCATTAGTGGTCGATTGGACAGCTGGCCGCACTATACATTACAGAATGAATTCGTTCTTTGCTCGCGCAACTCGTATGTGGAATCGACTTCCGCAAATATTTTTCCCGCCAATTATGACATCCTGAGATTCAAAACAGAGGTCAACAAATACTTCTCCCTTTTTCCTCCTTCCTAATCGTTATCTTCCTTTTGCCAACGCAATGCACTGCATTTATAGGGGACATCCCCTGAGTGTTGGTTCAGTAAAAGATAAATATACCACAGAAATCAGGAACTATTCAGCAGGATTTTAAGCGAAGGATACTCCCTTACCAACCTGCCGAAAATAGGAACCATTTTTGATAGGTATCCGTGTTAAAATAAGCATGTACATCTTCCAACTACCACAGCTTTGTATTCAAGATTTCGATAGAATTCAAATTTGCATTGAAAGAGATCGTATTGTATATTTACATATGTATATAAATGTGATTAGGACGTAATATAATTCAAATATGATATTTTGACCGACCTTGGTCTGCCAACCTCGCTCTATGCTCATACAAAGCATATATACATTAATTTCACTCATTTGAGCATTAAAAATCTGGTTTTAATTTCTATACAAAATACATAAATTAACCTTATTATGGAGCAAAAGTAAAATCTACAAGCACACGCACACACACAGATGCATAGGTAAACTCCCTCCAAACATACCCCTTTAACTTAACTGGGAACTATGTATGCACGCAGACGAAAGCCAACCATCCCACTTATTAACAAGCATACGCACGTATGTACAGAAGAGTCACTCATCATCTAGATTATTTATGCACATACTCGGTCGTTCGTACACATTTTTGAGTTTTTCTCGAAACATTTCGTTCTTATGGCTCATTTAAATGTGGCAAAAACTCCATTAAAATAGTGTAAATTTTGTTAGCAGCGGCAATGGCAGCAGTAGCAGCAACAAAAACACGATAGGCTAGGACCATCCCATTAATATGAACGACGATGATCTCTAGAAAAAAGAAACAAAAACGAGATGGCAATATCGACAAACACATTCGCACACACACGCACGCACTCATCGACACAGACGAAGAGTGTTGTTATCCACCTCGTCGTCCGCATGCATGGTATGTACTCGTACTGGTTCGTCGTACAACATCGCCCCACACGCCAACCCACCGCACATCGGCGCTACAACAACAACTCATTATAATAAACACACACACACACCAACACAACGTGTTTATGGTGGGGGCCATAAGAGAATCAAAATCAGTAGCAGCAGCGACAGCGACTGCAACAACTATAATCAGCAGCAGCAGCAATAGTTTGCAAATGTAGTTTTGAGTTCACACACATGCCAATGTAGTAGTAATGATAGTTATAGTTGCTCCTGCCAGTTATTTTTGTAGCAACAATAACTCGTTTAACATTTGCCAGCGCCATAAATTCAATATGGGAGAGAGAGTAAGAGTGTGAGTGCACAGAGATGTGTGTGTGTGCTAAATAATGTAGTATATAACTGTGTATGTGTGTGTGAGTGTGCTGCTTATATACTTCCTCTAAACTAGTTAGCCACTGTTAGTTTACATAGAAACTTTTTAGTTTATGTTGTTGCAATTCCACTCATTTGAAATGTACGAATTGTTCGATGGCCATAATCATCTGTAAGTCCTGTTGCGAGTGGCATGAAGTCGAGTGTAAATTGCTTTAAAATTTCTATTGGAAAAAACTATTCGAAAATCTGTCATTAACACAAAAACACACAACCATACAACAAGTACTGTAGCGCACTAAAGAGAGCTTATACATTTATTTTTAGCGTGTGTTTTTCATTAATGTATTTATCGAATTTTAACTAGTTTATACAGTAGGACGGAAAAATTATAAATTTGCAACATATGGCGAGAACATTTGTAGAACGCTTAAGTCGGCAACGGATGGACATTATAATATTGCAACATTCAATGGATAGTGTATATTAGTCTGGATCAGGAAAAAAGTTGCTGCGATCACCTCTCAGAAATGAATATTGCATTGTTTAAAAGCTAAACGCTCCTGAAAATATAATATAAATAATTGACCCTTGAAGGCACTTTAAGTACAATTTTTTATTCTTGTCTCATAAGAACTTATTTATCATATCATTGGACGTTTAGTGTCATTTTTTGTGTTTTTTAAAAGTTGTTATTAAAACCAAATTGAAATAATAAATGTCTTTCAAATTTTGCATAAGTGATGAATATCGGACGTAAAGTAACGTCACTAACTTCATTTTTTGTGAATATAGTTTACGACAAAATATTGTATTTCAAAACCCAAATTTCGAAATTAGTTTCTCTCTAATTATTTGGATATTATTGGACACTAATTATTTAGATATTATTGGAAAGGTACTGATGCTATTTCTTGTTTAAAAATACTCCAAGAAAATACAAAAAAGTTTAGATTTCACTACGAAAGATATTTTAAGAAAGAATAAAAAAATTTATTAAAAATGTTGGACAAAAATGCAACACAAAAAATAATACACGAGAAAAACATGATTTTTCACACGCAAAGAAAAAATGCATTGTGGAGAAAGGAAATTTTACACAGATTATCTTTAAACTATTCAAACTTTATTTCCTTGGGATTTGTTGGAATAATTCTTATGGCTAACGAAACTAGACTTAAATTTATAGAAATTCAAATAGTCAAGGGAGGATAGCGTATTGGATGATTCCAAAATAAATCGATACAAAAAACGGCCTTTTAGGACACGACCCCTATTGATTTATATAAAATTTTCCATTGTTGCTGCGAATGTTTTGACATCGAAATTTTTGCATTATCAGTACCAAAAACTCTCAAATTGTATGCGCAACAAAAAAATAAAATAAATAATGTACCAATTAAGCATATTCTAAAAGGTTTTGACGATATCGTGGCATCGTGAAATTTATTTAAGTTCATCACAATCAGTATAAAAAGTACAAAAAACAACGCAAAATTACTTGACTGTATTTTGGAAAGATTAAAACATAGCTTAGGGAAGTGATGTTCTTTGGAATGCGAGTTAGAATTGAAAGTAAATATACATTCTTCCATACAATCAACACCTAACCATTTTTTAATATTTTGTTAATAAGATGCTTGTGTGGCATGTGTGTTTTATCACTTGGTGCGATTTTTTTAAAAACGGATATTCGCAAGTGGGTTGTGCTTCTCGTTCATTTGTGAGAATCATTTATTTAAAGAGGCCGGGTATGTTTTTGAAAAGTCGCTGCGAAGCCACCTGAGGAAACCTTTCACAAGCTGGAAATCATGATAGTGGTTGTGTGCATTTTGATTACAGACCAAAAAAGTACAAACGAAAAAAAACTAATTACAATTTTCATCGAAAGTACATCTAGTATTTGAACTATAATTTTTTTAATTGATATTTTCACAAAAAAAAGCAAAATGTTTCTCAACTGCAAACCAGGAAAGATTGGGCAACATTTCTAAGGATTTCATTATGACATCAGAATTACACATTATGACTACAATTAAAGTTTTTCATTTTTTGAACATATACATTTAAAGAATTATATTTTGATTGGAACACTTTAACTAATTTAAATGCTGTATATTTGGATTATAAAAAAACTGGAAAATTTGATACTGATATATGGAAACTGAACATAACATTAGATAAGGCTTGTGAGTCATTCCGTGTCAGACGGTACCATTTTTGACCTCGACCATTTTTGACTACTGAATATTTTTTTTTAATTTCTTTTTTTTATTTGAAAGTACAATCCTTCCGGTTAATAATGGAAAATAATTTCACCCCACAAATAAAATCCAACGGTTGAATAGTTGAAAAAAAAGTTAGATGGCGGACCTTATATAAAAGAGTTGTGTTACTGACTGACTGACTTATCATTGACCAGCCCACAGACCAAACGGCTGCAGCCAGTCTCATGAAATTTTCAGGGTAGTTCCCAAATATGACCTAGACGTCGACTAAGAAAGGGTTTTACAAAATTCGTACTTTTAGGGGGTAAAATTGGACAAAAAGGGATAAACATCGAACCTTCGTCCTGACTAAACGGCAGTAGCTAGAAACATGAAATTCGGTGTGTTCCAGAAGAGCTACAAATAGGAATTTTTCGAAAGGAAAAAGACAAAAAGGGATAAAAATGGTACCAAATAAGTATTGCAGCTAGAATCTTGAAATATGATATGTAAGTTCTTCTGACCATTAGAAGCGCATTAAAATTGGATTTTTCAAAATTTGTACTTTTAAGGGCTACGAAGGACAAAAAGGAATAATAATGGTACTAATTTAAGTATTGCAGCTATAGTCGTGAAATTTGGTGTGTCAATTCCTCTGACAACGTAGAAGCGCAAATCCAAATGGATTTTTTCGAAATTTATACCTATAAGGTGTGAGCGGGACAAAAAGGGATAAAAATAGTACCAACTAAAATATTGCTGCTATAGTCGTGAAATTTGGTGCGTAAATTCCTCTGACAACGTAGACTGGCAACATCAATTGATTTTTCGAAATCAAAAAGGGATAAAAATAGTACCAACTAAAATATTGCTGCCATAGTCTTGAAATTTGGTGCGTACATTCCTCTGACAACGTAGACTGGCAACATAAATTGATTTTTCGAAATTTTTACTTTTAAGGGGAGAGCGGGACAAAAAGGGTTAAAAATGGTACCGACTTTAGGATTATAGTTAGAATCATGAAAATTAGTATGTAGATTTCTCTTACTATGTAGAAGCGCCATCAAAATGTTTTTTTTTTCGAATAAAAGGTTGTCATTTTTTGTTAAAAACTGTGTAGAAAATGATAAAAAATATATAAACGAGGGGAATTCAGCTAAAACAATGCACATCGACAAACAAATTCCTTTGACTGTATACGAGTGCTATGTTTCCAATTTACTTTTTTAGAAAAGTGAATCAAATAAATACTATCCGAAAACAGAGACGGATAAAACTAATAACAAGAACAAGGTGCACGCCGAACTTCACTATTCTAGCTAAAGTCATTTGGTAGGTACTGTTTTTAATCCCTGCATTTTCAGCTACAGTCGTTCGGTTGGTTGAATTTCTATCCTATTTTAATTCAAAAGTAGAAATTTTGAAAATCTATTATCTCTTACGTTCACAGTGCAAGATAACCTAACTTCATGAATCTAGCCATTTGATCGCTACCGGTTTTATCACAAATTTCTTTATTTTAGATGTCTACGTAATTAGAGATGTACACATTGAATTTCATCATTCTAACTGTAGCCGTTTAGTGGGTACCATGTTTATCCCTATGTTCCCATTGTATCGCTTGAAAAACCAGTTGGAGGAATGTACACTAGAGCGTACCAGGTTACAAGTAAAAAAAAGTTCGCCGTACACCTTCGAATATGAAGTATTATTGAAAGGTAGTTTCAAAATTATTTTTTATTTTTTTATGCCGAACGTAGGGGTCGCGCTTTTACATTTTTCTATATAACTTCTGCATTTATAAACGGATTTTAAAGTGTGATACATCGATGTTTTTGTCTCGACGAGGCCGATTTTTTGTCTTTGAAGTCAGAAGAGTTTCATGATTTTATGAGAGCTTTAATTTTCTGATATTAGAGTGGTACATTAGGGTAGTAGCAACTGAGATATGATGGGTAAGTACCAGAAGGGGGTGCTTGAGCTCAATGACTTCAAAGACAAAAAAATCGGCCTCGTCGAGACAAAAACATCGATGAATCACACTTTAAAATCCGTTTATAAATGCAGAAGTTATATAGAAAAATGTAAAAGCGCGATCCCTACGTTCGGCATAAAAAATAAAAAAAAAAATTTAGAAACTACCTTTCAATAATACTTCATATTCGAAGGTGTACGGCGAACTTTTTTTTGAGGTACGCCCTAATGTACATCCCGAATTTCATGATTCTATCTGCGGACATTTGAATGGTACACTTTGTATCCTCTTTTTTCCATTTTACCCGCCTAAAAGTACGAATTTTGAAAAATCACTTTATGTTACGTGCCTACGCAATCAGAGGAATGTATACACCGAATTTCACTATTCTTGATGTAGCCCTTTGGTTGGTGCCGTTTTTATCCCTATTTTTCCATCTTACCGAAGTCGGTCGTCCATTTTCAATACCCTACAATCGACATCCATTAAACATAGAAAGTGATTGTATGTCGAAAAAATGTATAAAATATATTTTTTTCTGATCTGTGTTTGAACTGAGGGCCTTTATGGGACTTATTATACATTTTAGGAATTGTGGCTTTTCTTTATGTTTTTTTAATAATTCAATAATTTGTAATTGCATAGCCTTTCAAAAACATATTTTAGGTACCTTATACAAAAATTCCTATAATGGAAAATTAACTCCCAAAATCAGTTCCATAGTAGATCAGAAAGAAACTGTTGAGGAATTTATATCCTCTGTACATTTTTTTGTAACACTCCAAAGGAAGATATATAGATTCATTGTTTATTCCGCCAAACGACGTAGAAACGACATATTTTAACCGATTTAAATTTGATTAAATTTTGCACAGCACGTTACATATCACACATAAACCTATAGAATGACTTCACTGAAATCCCGGGATTTTGATCACTCTAATGGAAGTAAAAGTGTGTTGAGCTAAAGGAGGGGACATATTGGTTTGGCTAAATTTTGGCAGATTGGCTGTAGCCAGCAGTATAAGTTTTGCGTTAAAAATCGAGTGATAATTTCAAATTATTTTTCCTTTTAGAAACCCGACACATATACATAATTGCGCCATTTCTCTGTATTATTTTGAAATTGTATTCAAATGAGACTGGTCTTCTGTTGCTTTAAAAATTACATGATTTTATTAAAAATATTTATTTCTACGGCAACCTAAATCGCTGCTCTTAAAAATATATTGCTGATCAATTAATACTGTAAATTTTGCCACTGTTCTTCTCCTGGAAATGCAACTCAATCAGTGCCCTATACATGAATGTATATGCTCCCATACATTATGAGTCTGTTATATACTTATGCATATACCTACATAAATAATCATATACGTATTATGTACTCATGTGTGTGCATACAGGTTACTTCAAAACAAAAAAAAACTTTTATGTAACGCAAACAACATGCGTGCTACGGACATTTCTAATTTAAAGTAATTTCCAACTTCAAAACACAATTGTGTTAATGATTAGACGATGCAGGAGTACTGGCATGGGCATGGGGGCCACCAACAGGAGCTGAACATTCTTCACCCACTTCGATAGCAGCAACAAAAAAATCCTTACGAACATGGCTACATATTGAGGAACTTTTTTCGTGCAACGTTAAGCCAAAACATGAAACAGCCGAGGAGAACAAGTAACTTCCTGATGTAACACGGCCGCCAATACCGCTCTGACAGTGAAGTTTAATGCGTAGCGAAAAGCCGGGCACAGTGCATGCAACACCAACTAATACGAGGTTGTAGTGCTTTAGTGGCAGTGGCAAGTGTGGACGCATAAACGGAGTAGACGCAACAGACTCAGTGGCGCGGAGAGCAACAACGCGGCAAGCAATTAACATGCAATATAAAGTAGGCATTGTTTTCGTTGCGCTGCGTTCCGACTTCCAAAACCGTGTGCGTTGCGTATCCATGAAAGGTTCGACGAGGAACAAAAGTCCTGCTTGGCTATGGCTATGGCCGACAAGCGATACACGCACGCATACGGGAAAGGATGTGGATGTGTCCGTAGTTGGAGGAAAATAAGTAATTTCCCGGCCATTGTATGGATGTTGTACTCGCAACATATGCATATGCGAACGACCGAGTATTATTGTACAGATTTTTCTGTAATTTCAATGATTTTCAGACAGTGAATGAAAAAACCGAATAAAAAGGGTTAAATTGTACACACACACATACATATATGCAGGCAGGACTTTAAAAACAACACAAGCCTATGCACGAAAAAAGGACTCTAGTCTCTGTGTGTGTGTTTGTGTGTCCAAGTATGTTGTGTAGGGCAGCAGCTAAACAAAAACCTGTTTGGTTTGCATTTCAAACACACATTTTTCGTACGGCCGAACAATATGCGTGAGTTGTAGGCACAAGTGTGTGTCTGTGTTTGTATGAATGTATTTTTTGTTAACAGGACATAGTTCAGGATATGTGAAGTTTATGAACAACTTTAGGAACAACAACAACATCAACACCAACAACTACAAACTTGAAACGTGTGCTTGCACTTAAACGGGTGTGAGTTGAAATATTTTGAGGAATTTTGTTCGCTGTTTCCATTTTAAATTAGAGTGATTTTTCCACTTTATTTCTAATAAAAAGTTGCTGAAACTCTTCTCTAAGGCAGGAAGTGTATTATGTTTTTTCATATCATTGCCGCTGATAAAGCAAGAAGTTTGCCGCCAAATTGAAGTTGAAGAAGAACACATTTTCGAAAACATCGCAAATGGAATGAAGTGGAATTTTGCAGAAGATTGAAATGGCAGACCAAGAGAAAAAATAAAATAATAATAAATCCAGAATGAAACACAGATAAGCAAAGACTAAATTCGGTCAGATGGTATTACCTACTTACACTGGAAGACTAATCGTTCGAAGAAATATTACGTTCCCACAACAAATCGCAACGTTACTGCTACGATTTCAATGTTTATAGTACGAAATATTATTTTCGTAATTGCGGTCCAGCGACAACTCAACCAGCGGGAAAAGGAAGACGCACGCAAGGCCTTCTTACGTGCCTACGCAATCAGAGGAATGTATACACCGAATTTCACTATTCTTGATGTAGCCCTTTGGTTGGTGCCGTTTTTATCCCTATTTTTCCATCTTACCGAAGTCGGTCGTCCATTTTCAATACCCTACAATCGACATCCATTAAACATAGAAAGTGATTGTATGTCGAAAAAATGTATAAAATATATTTTTTTCTGATCTGTGTTTGAACTGAGGGCCTTTATGGGACTTATTATACATTTTAGGAATTGTGGCTTTTCTTTATGTTTTTTTAATAATTCAATAATTTGTAATTGCATAGCCTTTCAAAAACATATTTTAGGTACCTTATACAAAAATTCCTATAATGGAAAATTAACTCCCAAAATCAGTTCCATAGTAGATCAGAAAGAAACTGTTGAGGAATTTATATCCTCTGTACATTTTTTTGTAACACTCCAAAGGAAGATATATAGATTCATTGTTTATTCCGCCAAACGACGTAGAAACGACATATTTTAACCGATTTAAATTTGATTAAATTTTGCACAGCACGTTACATATCACACATAAACCTATAGAATGACTTCACTGAAATCCCGGGATTTTGATCACTCTAATGGAAGTAAAAGTGTGTTGAGCTAAAGGAGGGGACATATTGGTTTGGCTAAATTTTGGCAGATTGGCTGTAGCCAGCAGTATAAGTTTTGCGTTAAAAATCGAGTGATAATTTCAAATTATTTTTCCTTTTAGAAACCCGACACATATACATAATTGCGCCATTTCTCTGTATTATTTTGAAATTGTATTCAAATGAGACTGGTCTTCTGTTGCTTTAAAAATTACATGATTTTATTAAAAATATTTATTTCTACGGCAACCTAAATCGCTGCTCTTAAAAATATATTGCTGATCAATTAATACTGTAAATTTTGCCACTGTTCTTCTCCTGGAAATGCAACTCAATCAGTGCCCTATACATGAATGTATATGCTCCCATACATTATGAGTCTGTTATATACTTATGCATATACCTACATAAATAATCATATACGTATTATGTACTCATGTGTGTGCATACAGGTTACTTCAAAACAAAAAAAAACTTTTATGTAACGCAAACAACATGCGTGCTACGGACATTTCTAATTTAAAGTAATTTCCAACTTCAAAACACAATTGTGTTAATGATTAGACGATGCAGGAGTACTGGCATGGGCATGGGGGCCACCAACAGGAGCTGAACATTCTTCACCCACTTCGATAGCAGCAACAAAAAAATCCTTACGAACATGGCTACATATTGAGGAACTTTTTTCGTGCAACGTTAAGCCAAAACATGAAACAGCCGAGGAGAACAAGTAACTTCCTGATGTAACACGGCCGCCAATACCGCTCTGACAGTGAAGTTTAATGCGTAGCGAAAAGCCGGGCACAGTGCATGCAACACCAACTAATACGAGGTTGTAGTGCTTTAGTGGCAGTGGCAAGTGTGGACGCATAAACGGAGTAGACGCAACAGACTCAGTGGCGCGGAGAGCAACAACGCGGCAAGCAATTAACATGCAATATAAAGTAGGCATTGTTTTCGTTGCGCTGCGTTCCGACTTCCAAAACCGTGTGCGTTGCGTATCCATGAAAGGTTCGACGAGGAACAAAAGTCCTGCTTGGCTATGGCTATGGCCGACAAGCGATACACGCACGCATACGGGAAAGGATGTGGATGTGTCCGTAGTTGGAGGAAAATAAGTAATTTCCCGGCCATTGTATGGATGTTGTACTCGCAACATATGCATATGCGAACGACCGAGTATTATTGTACAGATTTTTCTGTAATTTCAATGATTTTCAGACAGTGAATGAAAAAACCGAATAAAAAGGGTTAAATTGTACACACACACATACATATATGCAGGCAGGACTTTAAAAACAACACAAGCCTATGCACGAAAAAAGGACTCTAGTCTCTGTGTGTGTGTTTGTGTGTCCAAGTATGTTGTGTAGGGCAGCAGCTAAACAAAAACCTGTTTGGTTTGCATTTCAAACACACATTTTTCGTACGGCCGAACAATATGCGTGAGTTGTAGGCACAAGTGTGTGTCTGTGTTTGTATGAATGTATTTTTTGTTAACAGGACATAGTTCAGGATATGTGAAGTTTATGAACAACTTTAGGAACAACAACAACATCAACACCAACAACTACAAACTTGAAACGTGTGCTTGCACTTAAACGGGTGTGAGTTGAAATATTTTGAGGAATTTTGTTCGCTGTTTCCATTTTAAATTAGAGTGATTTTTCCACTTTATTTCTAATAAAAAGTTGCTGAAACTCTTCTCTAAGGCAGGAAGTGTATTATGTTTTTTCATATCATTGCCGCTGATAAAGCAAGAAGTTTGCCGCCAAATTGAAGTTGAAGAAGAACACATTTTCGAAAACATCGCAAATGGAATGAAGTGGAATTTTGCAGAAGATTGAAATGGCAGACCAAGAGAAAAAATAAAATAATAATAAATCCAGAATGAAACACAGATAAGCAAAGACTAAATTCGGCCAGATGGTATTACCTACTTACACTGGAAGACTAATCGTTCGAAGAAATATTACGTTCCCACAACAAATCGCAACGTTACTGCTACGATTTCAATGTTTATAGTACGAAATATTATTTTCGTAATTGCGGTCCAGCGACAACTCAACCAGCGGGAAAAGGAAGACGCACTCAAGGCCTTCTTAGGGAGGCACAAGGCATGCTTGCTGTATTCTATAATCATTTAAAATTAACACAGGGTAAAATTGGTAAGCAAGGCCTTCCCTTCGCTTCTAGAAGGCCATCTAGAAGGCCTCCTACCAAAGACCTTCTGGAAGGCCTGCAACCAAAGTCCTTCCAGAAGGTCCAAAAATAAGGCAAAAAATAAAAAATATGACGACCCAATGGACCAGATTTTTTTTTAAATATTTCTCGCTTTGTTATTGACAGTATATTAATTTTCAATTTAAATCCTTCAACATTTTTTCAATTTAAGTCTTTCAACATTTTTTCAATTTAAATCTTTCGTCATTTTTATTTGCCTTGGCTGGAATTTGAACCCATGATCTTCGCATTGTTAATCGCATTGTGTCAAAAAGTTTATAGAAAACACGACCCTTAATCGAAGCGAAAACCTTCGCTGCTGCCTTCTTTTGGCAGGCCTTTTATCATGCCTGGCGAAAGAAGGAAAGTAGGAATGAGCCACAGAATTTTTTATTTTTTTATTTATTTATTATGAATTACAATACAAAGTAAATTTATATTCTAATTTTGGGTCCAGGGATTGAGCCGGGGTGACTAAGACCATTGTAGCTAGTTATTGCAGCGACAGACCAGAGCCTCTGGTGGGAATCGAACCCACGACCCCCACGCTGATAGCCGAGCACGCTACAAACTCGACTACCGGGGCGCTTCCACAGAATTTTGTTATGCGTTTACAACAAAAAGTGTGTAGAAAATTGATATCGATAAATCGAACACCTTCCGCGCTGCCTTCTCTAGCAATGCCTATCCGAAGAAGGCAAGTCAGCATGAGTTATCGATCGTGTAGCATCTAATGGGAAGGTCTTGTAAAATGCCTTTTCGTAGAAGGCCTTCAGGAATGGGTGTCGGACGTGTAATAATATTTCTGAAGAAAGTATGAAGGATATGATAAATATTTTGGTAATAAAGTAAGAACATATTTTGTTTGTTCTTGAAGAGGATATAAATGGTTTTCTGTTTCATCCCTGATAAATATATTGTCGTGGATTTTAGTGGGCGCAAACGTCCAGATAACAACGAGAAATTATCTGTCTTTTAGAGCGTAAAGAAATCATATTGGGTGTTTTTATGGGTCTATATGAAAGAATGTATAAAGGCTATATCTACATTTAAACCCGAAAAAATCCACATATAAAGTTTCATTTGGATCGGTCAAGAATTGCGACCTGTAGTTTGATTACATGAATAGATGCACAGACAGACAGACATTGCTAAATCGACTCAGAAAGTGGATCTATGTCGATCTGTATTATATTGCCTCTTTTAGTTGGCAATACAATCGACTCCATCCGTACTGGCTTCATTCTTACAGCATGAGAAGGTCTTTCTAAATGCCTTCTCAAAGAAGGCAGTCAAGAATGAGTATAGGATTTCTAAATGCTGATGATTAGGCCTTATGGTAGGCCTTCTTAGAGAAGCGAGGTGAGAATGTATGCCGAATGTTTTTTTATGCGCGAAGAAGGCCTTCTGGAATGCCTATTTTCAGAAGGCATACAGTAATGTGTTTTGGATCCGAAGAGAAGGCATTTTAGAAGGCCTTCTAAGGGGAGGCCTTCCAAATTTTACCGCTGGGAAGTTTCGTTGATGCAAAGGAAACACACTTTTATATTCTTTTGTATGGAAAACATTAATTAATGCAAAAACAATAATCATTTATTTTAAATTATTATTTTTATACCCTCACTCTACAGAGTAGGAGAGTATATATCATTTGGGGCAGAAGAAAAGTGTGACGCATTGAAGGAGTGATTTAAGACCCTAAGTTTGTTTGGACCAAATCCGTTTCACTACTTTTTAAGTTGTTTGAGTCATTTCCGTCCGTCCGTCTGACTGGTGTCCACGATAACACTCGAAATAAGTTAAGGAATCAATTCAAACTTTGCACATGGGGTAATATTTTTCCTAAACTTAGTTTAATTTCGAAAATGGGCGAAATTGTCACGGCCCTACTGGTACCTCCCACACAACTGACCCATATTTCCATGTTCAATTAAAACCGATATAACTTCCACACGGGTACTTAGAATCATCTATATTTTGATATTTGATAAATGTTTAATGATCACTATAAGTGTGCAAAATATGGCGGGTTTTGCCACGCCTCTTCTATCAATCACCCTAGCCTACCTAAAATTAAAGCTTAACTTCTATACGGATAATCGAAATACCGGGAAATTTAATATTTGGCAATGTTTGTTAGAAGTTATATTCTCATGAAATATGGGCGATATTGCCACACTCCTTCTGGTACCTCCCACACAAAGTGGCATAAGCCTTGGTTAAAATAAAAACGATATAATTTCCATACGGGTAGTCAAAATCATTTGCAATTTGATATTTGAAAATGTGTTTTATAATCACTTTAAACCTGAAAAATATTTACGCTTTAGCCACGCCCTTTGTTGTACCTCACACACAGTTGTTCATAACTTCTATACTGGTGCAGGGATTCAACTATGATCATATTTTTACAATTGTTTTACAAACGTGGCATCTGGGACCATGGCCCACGAACCTTCTAGTACCATGCACACGAGCATTCCAGTTGTTGGAGTTCTGTCTTATGTAGTTGAGGTGATATTCATAAAAATCAAGGAAAACGTCTATAGCCGGAACGATATTATAGGTGGAAGTAACGAATTTTGTCATTCAAAGTCTACCATCGCTGCTGCAACAATGAAATTACGTTGTTGCAGCAAAGAAAAAGTTGTTGCTTCAACAAAAAATTCGTTGCGAAGGATTCCTTCCGTATTTTCAGGACTGTTGCTGCAGAAATAATAATTCTATGAGTCCCTTTTTTGCATTGTGTCCCAATGTGAAATTAACGTGGACAATCAAAATCTTTCAAATATTCTGCCAAGCTCTTCAAATTTACAATTATTTTGTTTGGCAATCTTCTGAGGACTTCTGTTGCAGTTTTATGCTGCTCTTGTAGTCAGGGTCACCATACCCATTGATATGATGGCAGCCTGGTTATAATAGGAGATGTTGACGCCAATGTTTGTCAAAACTCTGTTACAGAGTCTCTGTAGTCTAACCACTCCGTAACTAAACAGTAGGCCCGTTCGATTGGGCTTACTATCCTATAATAAGGGTACTTGATAAGATTGTTACCCATTGGCTGTATCGGGTGATTCGTCGTACGGTTTTATAGGCTCTTTTGTTATCATGGAAAGACTCACACCACAACAGTGTTTTTCTTTATACGACAAAAGTTTACACGGGTTTTTCTAAAGACAATTTTCACAATTTTTGACGTTACAGCCAACATCTATTCCAACAGAAAACGACCCAAAATGTATAGGTTTGGATTTTCATTCTCTCCAATTTTGATGAAATTTGGTGCATACTAGTGATTGTGGGTATTATACCGTTTACCGTAGCTCAAAGTAGTGCGTGGTTTCAGTTTTACAGTGGTCCAAAGTTGGTTATCTCGGGGGTTTTTTGGAAGAGATGGCTTCCTTGTCGATATCATAACTTTTGATCGTCTCATCAGATTTTAACGATATTGATCTCATCTGAAAGATTTACACCTCCTCTTTCCGAATCTGTATGAAAAAATGAATGTCCTTGTGATTCAAGGACTCCAAAAATTAAAAATAATTTTAATCCTTGAATATCCTGAAAAACATATCTTTAATTTTCTCCATTTTGTTTTCTATTTTAGCTTATTTTATTATCTACTGAATATCAAAAATTCAGAGTGGGGTGGCCATAGGTTATGAAATTACTGCTGTTTTCCAAAGTATTGCGTTATTTCATCAAACACAAAAATTTTTCGTTTTTTTATAAAATACGCTAAATTTACATTTATTTCGATTTGTGTTTTTAGGGGCTCGTTGGAGAGGTATTGATCGTCATTTGAAATTTTAAGAACTTCTTAACCTTAATGGGTTAAATGTGAAATAACTGCTGACATATGGAATCATTTGCATCGTATACAAATTCTAGTCTTATGCAAAACAAATTTTTGAAAAAAAATCTGAAAATTCGGTATTTCAATGGATAAATTGGGAGGAAAACGGCTCATGAGCTCCTCCGAACGACACGATTATCCTGCGATTATCCAGCTATATAGAACTGAAACTATAGGTCACTAATAGCAAAACTTCATACTAATTTTTTTATTTCGTTGTCGTTTGTTCTTTTTAGGGGACTTTTATTTTCCAAAGGATATAGTTGTTTTAATAATTTAGTTTCGTACTTGTGTGTGCCATAGACTGACGATATGGGCATCAAATGAAAGAGAAGAATATTTTTCAAAAGTACTTCAAACTTCATGTTTCTTTCTGTATTATTTTAGCATTAACAATCATTTCAAATTTTCCCTTCGTCTATCCATTGAAAGAACAAAATATCAGAGTTTTTAAAAAAGCTTTGCATAAGAGTAGAATATGTTTACGATGCAAATGACTCCATATCTCAGTTGTTATTTCACATTTAAACAATTGAAAAAAATGTGCGACCCTCAATCGGTTCATAAAATTGCAATCACTACCTCTCCAACGAGCAACTAAAAACACAAGACGGACTAAAAAATTTAGCGTATTTTATAAAAAATGCAAAAATATTGTTTGTACTGGTAAAAATTGTTAGTTTTTGATACGGTTTGATAAAGCTCGGGTCAGATTTTAATTTCTAATGAAAATTTGTTTCCAATACCATTCTCATAGTGAATTCTTTTCACGGATAAACGGACAATGATAAAAACGAAATAATTTGGAAGAACCCGTAAAACAAACGAATCTTTCATTTTAGTCGAGAACATCGAAAACTTTATTTTCGAATCGACTCTAATGTAAAGGGTGATTTTGTAGCTATTATCTTTTAGGCAACACTGGTTTAAACAGCTGACGCACGTTCCGCGTTTTGTTTCACTATCAAACATTTTCAGTTTGGTCTATAATTTAACCATGAATCGTCTTACAAACGAACAACGCTTGAAAATTATTGAATTTTATTATCAAAATGCGTGCTCTGTTAAGAAAGTTCATCGCGCGCTGCCATTTTATGGTCAGTTTAATCGACCCACTGAAGCGGCTATTCGGGCTATTGTGACTAAATTTCGCACCAAATTTACATTGTTGGACATTAAACCACCAACACGCTTACGTAGAGTGCGAACTGAAGAAAATATCGCAGCTGTATCAGCCAATGTTAATGATGATCATCAATTATCGATTCGTCGCCGTTCGCAGCTATTGGGTCTCTGTTACTCAAAAACGACCATTTGAGGCGCAGTCAAGGTCAATATTTGCATGAAATAGTCTTCCAACATTAAATTATATGGACTGTACTATCGATTCAAATAAAGATTTCATGCATTTTTCTGAATTTTATGTGTTTTTTTGAAAAACTTTCCTATAGCTTTTAAAAAATCACCCTTTATTTTGGATGATTGAAAAATTGAAAATGGTCAAAAACGATGTTGTTCTGGCACGGCTTGGTTTCAGTTGAATGAGTTGTCAATTCGAAAGTATAGTGGCCGACAACAATCAACATACGGTTCAGAAGCATTATGAAATATTATTAATAAAAAATTCGTATTTCAAAGCTCACTTAGAAAAATATTCACGAAATCCTAAAAGAATGTATTAAAAAAGCACCCACATGACATGCTTCAATTTATTGAATCGTGCAGGATAATAGCGGAAGAGTAACCTTATTTAAATTTATATTTTTGCGCTACTTGGTAGACTTCGTAGTTTTTTAGTGGGGCAGTTGAACGTAGTATATTTCATCTGGATATGGATTCTCGAAAAGACCAGTTTTAGACGGAAAAAATGGAGGCAGCTACACCTTTGATGTTTCTATACAAATTTTGAGTTGGCACGTCTACTTACAGTGGGATGGTAGTCGATTTTTTGAGGAAAATATCTTAGGAACAGGTAGATATTATAAATTTCGTACATATAATTATGCTGCTTACAAAAATTGTTCAGAAAAAGATTAAGTATCTCATCCGACTGCCACACCCACTTAGGAACAAAAAGCATTTTTAATGTCGTACATATACTTATGGTGCTTACTGAAGTTATCTAGCAAAATTTTAAGTTGATCAATCTACTGCCACATGCCCTTACAGGTAGGTCATTGAAATGTATTGCAATTATCTTGATGGTTGCTCATCCTTTAAAAAACGAGACATATGGTTCCATTTTTCCATTTTTGGTAATTTTAAAGTGTTGGCAACAGGATGCCATTATTAATTTTTGAAATGCGTTAGTTCCATAAATCATTTTAATTATACAATTTTACATATTATGTTAAATTTGGTTAAATGTGAATTTATAGTACACTGTATAATTTATATGGACTGTATAAACTAGCCCCACTGTTATTAAAGCACAAGTGTTTATTAAAACAGGTATAGGAGTGGTGTAGGGTATTACATAGGCGGCCGCGCTCAACTTTAGCCTTTTCTTACTTGTTAATTAATACATTAATTATAAACACTACTGTAAGATTTCGCGGAGATCAATGGTCGACCATTTTCTAACCGAAATTTTACATTATCTGCATTTCAAACTTTAATACAATTTTAAATAAAAATTTTTTATAATTTATGGCAGTTTGCTGCAGCCGGCATATTAAGGTGCACCTTTTAACCTTTCTTGTCATATATATATGGTTCAGCGGATACGTCCGGATAAACAAAGTTTTATTCCAAGAAATACAGAAATGACTCGTAAACATATACCGAAACCACATCATACTTTATCGTAGTACATTGTTTTTTGCAATAACATAGCGGCAATTTTTTTAATTTCCGATTAATTAATAATCTGTATTAGTATTTTATAATTTACAAAAAATAGTAGCTTGTGTCTTTTCGTTTTTCAACAGATGTGTTTTCATATTATTTTTGGTTGAAATATAAAAAATATCAAAACAAGAGAAGAAGTAGTAACTTTGGCAGCATGGTTTGAAAAACGAGTTTCCACCTGGTTCCAAATTTTTATATTTTGCCATTTTTAAGTGTTTGCGACAATCTTCAAAAATTCATATTACTTCAAAAATGAACTTGTTGGCAATTACAATGGAATATGGATAGTTTGAATTTATAATCTGTCAAACAGGTGTATTCTTCTTTCTGCGTCTTAAGGATATATTATCGTTCTGCGCGTTTAACATTTTAACATCAATCATATTTGGCGAAGAAGCAACTTTAGTGTTCCATAGACTAAGAAACAATTCAGTCTAAAAGTCGGATGATGCTGACTATATGATATCCTCAACTTGCTACCCCATCGCAATTCAATTCGTTAAAAGAGAAATCGGGAAGGATTTTTGTATGGGACTAGGGTTTGGGGAATTCCCGGGAAATAATTTTTGATTTCCCGGGAATACGGGAAATATTAAATAAATATTTTATTGATTATTCTGAGCATTAATTTACATTTACTATATAAATTAGAAATTTTAGATATATTTCAAATTCATATTTTTACATTACCGACAATAATAATGGGTATTTGTTTATTACTACAAACAGAACATTTTAAATTCGCTAAGTACTCATTTTTTGCGAAACCCAGCTAGGGGAATACAAACTTTTTGTGAGTATATTTGCATGATATTTAATGTGAAACAAAAATATCATACCGACACACAGTGTTGCGAATGCAGATTTTTTTGGAAATCATATTGCCTAAACTGTATTTTTAATTGTATCGATGAGAAACTTCTACAGATTGGTCAGAATGAAATCCCAAACAGAATGAGTGAAAAAAAATTTACACCGAAAAAAATTGTTGGGTCAAATTTTCAACAAAAGTCAAAAAAAAAATTGTTCGAAAAATTTACAAAAAAAAATTATTTTAATTCTTCTTTTATTTCTGATAAATACCCTATGATTAGTTTTTTAAATAAATTATAGGGTGGTCCGAACAAGAATTATAAACGTCAAATTTTCATGATTTTTCAATATTTGTTGAAAAACTATGAAATTTTATGAAAAACCAAAATCTATTTCATTTCTTATTTGAAAGGTGGCAATCAAAGCTTTAATTTGATACCGGTTTGAAGTCAATAGCTTCAGTTTTAAGAGAGTTATGCTTTTGTGGAGTGCTAGAATAGATGTAGAATAAACTAGTAAATCAAAAAAAAATTTTTTTTTTCAAATCCATGCTTTA
Source organism: Polietes domitor (assembly GCA_947397865.1). NCBI lineage: Eukaryota > Metazoa > Arthropoda > Insecta > Diptera > Muscidae > Polietes > Polietes domitor. The sequence continues at coordinate 21,955,682 of OX377620.1, read as the reverse complement.
TGCAAGCAGAATTCTATTGGGCCTAGAAATTCTTTTTTAGTTATCTTTTGTAGAAGGAAAAATTACTGCGTTATCAGGAGCAGAAATAATAGATTTTTAATTTGTGGTTTGTATGGGAGGTACAACGCCCCTTTGTCCATTCCCGCTCATAAAGACTGATTTTTTTGAGGTAGGATTTTCATGCATTAGTATTTGACAGATCACGTGGGATTTCAGACATGGTGTCAAAGAGAAAGATGCTCAGTATGCTTTGACATTTCATCATGAATAGACTTACTAACGAGCAACGCTTGCAAATCATTGAATTTTATTATCAAAATGCGTGCTCTGTTAAGAAAGTTCAGAAAGAAAGAAATTGTGTTCAGCGACGAAGCTCATTTTTGGCTCAATGGGTACGTAAATAGGCAGAATTGTCGATTTTGGAGTGAATATCAGCCAGAAGCATTGCAAGAGCTACCAATGCATCCAGAAAAAGTCACAGTTTGGTGCGGTTTATGGGCTGGTGGCATCATTGGACCGTACTTCTTCAAAGATGATGCGAATCGTAACGTAACTGTGAATGGTGAGCGCTACCGTGAGATGATATCCAACTTTTTTTGCCCAAAATGGAAGAACTGAACTTGGTTGACATGTGGTTTCAACAAGATGGCGCTACATGCCAGCAACTATTCCAGCTTTGGAAGACAACATTTCCGAAGAAATTCGGGCTATTCCGGCCGAAATGCTCGAAAAAGTTGCCCAAAATTGGACTTTCCGAATGGACCACCTAAGACGCAGCCGCGGTCAACATTTAAATGAAATTATCTTCAAAAAGTAAATGTCATGGACCAATCTAACGTTTCAAATAAAGAACCGATGAGATTTTGCAAATTTTATGCGTTTTTTTTTTTTAAAAAAGTTATCAAGCTCTTAAAAAATCACCCTTTATTTGCAGCGGCACTTAAAAAATGCACACCAAACCGACGTACCAAATTTTGTTCAAATACCGTTATCAGGAGCAGAAATAATAGATTTTTAATTTGTGGTTTGTATGGGAGGTACCACGCCCCTTTGTACAATCCCGCCCATATTTGCAGCAGCACTTAATGATTAAGTGTGCAAAATTTGAGCAAAATTGGTTGAGAAAAAAGCTTTCAAAAATTGATTTCAAATTTTGTGGCACACAAACATATATAGAAAGTAACCTTATATAAAGCATGGAAAAAATAAAAAATTTCCGTTCTATTTCTATGGAATAAATACTGAGAGTGATATACTAAAATCGCTATAACTCCCAGGAGGGCAGGTATTTGCAGCTGATTTTTTCACAGTTCGTTGAAAACAAATTATTTAACATTTCTGTAGTGGTTTGGAACTGGGACTCTCTGGGACTTTTTAGATATTGCTTACCTAACCCAAATTTAAAGGAAAAATGGACCTTTAGTCGGGTTTTCGTTCTAAAAAAGGTGCATATGAAAATGTCTCAAACAACATTCCTTTTTTTACAGAAGATACTTGTCCGAAGGCAGATTTTTTTCCGAATCAAAATATCTGTCACCAAAATTAAATGAGATCATTTTGAATACAGCCCTGAAATCCCCTCTTTTCGAGAAAATTTTCTATATTTGACTTCTAAAATCAATTAAAAATCAACGGGCCAACATAAAAATAAGCTTTATGCGTTTTTTGTTTACTTGGAATGTCTGTGACAAAATTGCATCATTAAAAACACTGAAAAAAATAATCGGAAAAAAGTTACTTTTCCACTAGCCGCAACACAGTGCGACAATACTATGGCTGACATAATGTCAGTACTTAAACCCTCGTGCTGGTTATACTTTAAATTTCCTAGAAGAATAGAGAAAATAAAAGGTGAAAATCTTCTTAAATAACAACTTACTTTATATATGAAACCAGTAAGAAAAAATTAAAAATTCGGATACATTTAAAAGTTGTCACCTGGAAACTTTCAAGAGAAATCAAATATGAATAGAAATATATCTTACGGTATTTATAAATAACCCTTTGTAAGAACTAATTATTTATTTATTTTTTTATATTACTTTTACATTTTAGAATATTTTACTTTGTTTCTGTAAATTTTTTATATGAATCTTCTAAATTAATTACGTCATAACATTCTCCGAGTTATTTGTTTCCTTAATAATTTTTAAATTTTTAATCTAGTGTAGTCACTTGTGACTGCGATTTAAATGTCCAATTTTATGACGCCTTTAATTCTGACGATTAGTCTAGAGTAAAATATTTGTAAAATGAAAAATAATCTGTAAAATATTTTGACAAAAACATTCGTCTACTTTGTAATATGTCAGTATTTTAACCTATTTTTTTATTTATTACTACAATAATAAAAAGTATTTATTTTAAGATTATTATTATATTATATTGTCCTTCTCGATCACTTACAATTAAGAGACTTGATAAGGTGGCAACATTTTTATCCATTGCTTTGTTTCTTAAATTAATCAACAAGAGAAATCTGGCAGCAACATTATGAGAGTAGTAAATTCCACACAAAAAATGAGATAGTAAGCCCAACCGAACAGACCTATAGTTTAATAATCAGGAATTACATTCATATTAAAAGCTATCAAAAAAGTGCGAAAACCTTGAAATAGTGTACACGGACATACCTATAATAAATAATTTTTTCCCGGGAATTCCCGGGATTCCCGGGAATGAAACTTTCCATTCCCGTTTTCCCGGGAAATGAAAAAAGTCCGGGAAACCCCAAACCCTAATCATGGACCATTGTGATCCACGCGTTCTGCCAAATAGTTAAAAGTATTCTGTAAATATATGTGTTTGACACGCATTTGAATCGGAAAGGAACCGGAGCAACATTTGTATGGTGGCTATATGTAAATCTGAACCGATCTTACCCGCTTTCGCCACAGGTGCTTTTAGGTGGATTATAAGATGTTGTGCCAAATTTAAAGAAATCTGAACCGCTTACCTCCTTTTTAGCATAGATGTTAGCCAAATTTGAGGAAAATCCGGAAAAATGTGGTTTTAGAGCGGAAACAGTCAAATCGGGAGCGACATTTGTATCAGGGATATATCGTCACCTGAAATCCAAAATGACCAAACATCAAAAATCCCAAAATCGTGTTTTTGATTGATTATGGTGAAATAGCCTACAATACATATCTCTGAAAAAATTTACACTTCAATATCCAAAATTCACAATTTTATATGCGAATTCCAAAAAGACCATTTAACAACATTTTAAAAACATGTGTGTCATACAATGAAAAAAAAGCGTAACATCACAATCGTACAAAGAAAACAATATGTGCGTTGCCTATTGTCTTATTTCTTTTGAGTGGTATATGATCCATCTGAGACTATTTATTTCAAAACAAACTTATTGGACGATTATGAAATGCTTCCACAGCGAACAGTTCAACTACTAGATTACCCTGGACCCTCCCAATTACATTTACATAGAGTAAAAATCTCCAAAAAGAAATGGGATTACCTGCAAGATCTTAAATTATTGCTTCCGACCAGGGCTGTCAGATATGGCAATTTCTCGCCAAATGTGGCGAATTTTAAATATGTTTGGCGACTTTATTTTCAATTTGGCGACATGGTGATTTTTTGGCGATTTATAAAATAGTTGGCGATTTTCTTGGCTAATTTTAGAAAATTTTAAATCTGTCCTCCGATTTTATTATAGTGGCGTTACTTTGAAGAAAAATATATTACAAATCATCAATTTGTATAAAATCAAATTAAATTACCATTTCCGATTTATTTGCAACATGATAGGATAACTGCACTCTATAAAATATTTGATTTATAGAGGACGAACAAAGTTTTTTTAAGGTATGACCAATTGAGAATTAGTAAAATCAAGAAAAAAGGTTCGAGGTATGAAAGTTGAAAATGGCATTGTGTGAAACAGCGTAGGTACAATTCAGAGAATGAAGGCTTATTTTAAAGATAAAAAAGGCGTATTCCCGTCGATTATAAATAAACCATGTTCATTTTAGTATTGAAAAATAATAATAATTAAAAAACTTTAATAAATGTAGACGACCGAAAACGCTGTTTTTGAACGAACACAGATTTTTCAAAATGCATTTATATGCATTTATTCAGATTTGTTTCTTTTTCGTTTAATTTAAAATACCTGAAATAATATTTAGGAGACATTGGCTCATGAAAACGGGAGAAAGAGATCAACTCAATATTAGAAACTGCTTCATAAAGAAGAAAAAGTATATTTTTAATGATAATTGTTTTTAACCAGTAATCCCTGCGTTGAAAGTGTATTCTGCATTATGAGTTGCCTAAACCAGGTCACGGTAAAAGAAAATTTTTAATTTTTATTAAGAATAATAAAATGTTGAAAATATTCAATTAACATATAATATCTGAATTCCATAAATTGTTTACAAGAACTAAATATAAAATGGAATTTGTCGATGAAGTTGTTTAAATTTGACGGTTTTTGGCGATTTCTGACAAATGATTTGGCGATAGAGTTACAAATAATCTTCCGGCGGATTGTCATTACTTTTACTATGATTTACCTTTCGAACCATTATTAAGTTACGTTAATATTATTTTTTTAAATTACTTTCAGTCAAACTATGAATTACTTTATCTGAAAAAAATTAATTTTTGTTACTTGAAGTTTCCTCTAATAAATTTGTTTTTATAAAAATATGTTTAAAAATCTTTTTTATTATAATGCAGTCTAGAAACCATTCAAATGAGGAAAAACATGTGGCTCACAATGTTCTTCATAATTTGCATTGATGAGACGTCTTTTTGTTTCACAATTGATAGACAAAAAAAACGTATCACACATAAAACGACCATAGTAAGAAAATATAAATATTTTTTTACAAATAAATGTGCCGTCAAATATTAAACCATTCATAACAAAAAGTGGTTAAGTATTGAAGATTTTACAACGTTTTTTGCTTCTCCTGTAAAGTTATGGAAATGCTTATTACGTCTTTTTGGATTTCTGGTGACGAAATATAAATCTTAACAGATCCTATCAGCTTTAAATATAGGTGTTTCTATTTGTTGTTCACAACATTTCACAACAATTTGACTTATAAGACCGTACGACAATTTTTAAAAGAAGTCGTTACACTTGAACCAGATGATATACGTATAAAACTATGGGCAAAATGGAGTTAATTGGCGTTTTTAATTTTTCACTTCCTCATCCTGTTGCCCCTTCACTACAAAGTTTCAAACGATACATTTTGTCAACAAATTATTTTATATACATGTTCGAACCATATAATATATGACATATTAGTGTCAAATTAAAGTGGAGAATATCTTTTAAAAATACTTCAAATATCATGCTTGTATCTGTATTAGTTCAGCATTAAAATGTAATTCAAGTTTACCCCTTAGTTTTTCTAGTTTATTCATATCTTGATTTCTAAGAGACAAAATTTTAAATGGTTGTTAATATATACCGGTGTCATAGGGTGCGAATAAGTAATATAATTAATAATTTTTGAGAACTTGTATTCTTTGGATAAGTGTAGTCCAGGATGAGAAAATGAAAACCTAAAAACACCAATTAACTCTATTTCACCTATAGTTTCTGTATATCATTTCATTCAAGTGTAATATGGACAGTCGTACAGGACAGTGTAATATCCATTTTAATTGAGATATTTAAAGTTCAAAAAACCTAAAGGGCGGCGGTGGAATTGGGATACAGTTGTTATGAAGATTTAATATTGGATTTTTTGTTTTATTATTTTCTAGAATATTGTAATATCTGGGATATGATATTCGTTTTGTTCACAGCATTTTGTCCAATTTGACTTATTATATCAATTTTTAATTGAGATATTTAAAATTCAAAAACCAGGATGAGAAAATGAAAACCTAAAAACACCAATTAACTCTATTTCTAGTTACATGTATATCATTTCGTTCAAGTATAATATGGACAGTCGTACAGGACAGTGTAATATTCATTTTAATTGGGATATTTAAAGTTCAAAAAACCCAAAGGGCGCCGGTGGAATTGGGATACAGTTGTTATGAAGATTTAATATTGGATTTTTTGTTTTATTATTTTCTAGAATATTGTAATATCTGAGATTTGATATTCGTTTTGTTCACAGTATTTTCTCCAATTTGACTTATTATATCAATTTTTAATAGAGATATTTAAAATTCAAAAAACCTCAAGGGCCGTGGAATTGGGATACAGTTAGTATGCGAATATAAGAATGCGCCAGGAGAAGTGTTACATTACAGTCCGTAGTTCTATCCAGGCGGTTCGTCTGACCAGCTGCTGGAAAATGTTATAAGGATCTCATGCGGCTGGCTTTTATGGTGTCCTGTGGTCGGTGCAAATGCACAAACATGTATGGGTCGCTTTTTTAAACAGCTTGACAGCCTTCTATGAAACACGCATACATATGTAATGGCACACACACACAAAAAAGCACACATGAACTTATATTCGAAAACATGTACGCACTTTGTAACTTTAACACGAATAGTAAAACTATACGAGACGTTTGAAATTAGAACATTTTTCACCATCTCAAGAAGTTCACATTACTTTTCAGGGCACACAGCACAATAAACAATTAAAATTTGCCTCCCCTCTCCCAGCTTACCTACTTACAAGTGGTTGGGAGGGTGTTATTAAAAGGAAATCCTGCTTCCCCAACCCAAGCAACTGTCATTAGCAACACCGACAATGGAAGAAGTGGCAACCAAGGCAAAGCTGTTGCTGGCGGGGTAGCAGAAGCAACATATGAACATTGAAAAACATGCGTGTTAATTTAATAAGACCCACTGTGCCAGGCACACATACTTGTATGCCCACACTCACTCTGATCCGGCAAAAGAATATGAGTAAATGGAATGGAAGGATATCCATATGCATGCATATGTGTGTATGTTGTTGTTGTTGTTTAGATATGTGTGTAAGCACTCACACTCGCACACATACGCGTATGTTTGATTAATGTCTTGTTGGTGTGGATAATGTTGAATTGCGTTAAGCTCAAACAACAAATCTTTCGCTGTTTATTCAATTTTAAGATTTTTAATTGAATTTTAGTTCGTCGCAAACGTGGGGACGGTCGAGGCGGTACGTCTTTTTGGTGTAGATTTTATAAGATTTTGAACTCATTTTTTATTGTCATTTAATCCTTTGTTGCTTAACCGCTGCATGTCGTTATTTTTGTATCAAATGCGTGTGTCGCTTCACTCCATCCGTCCGTACATCCACATTCATCCATCCACCGTCGGTCTGTTGCTTTATGATTTGTTTACATTCCGTGGATGTTGTACGCGTCCGTCTGCTGTTCTGTTCTGTTGGTTCTTTTGATGTTGGAACGACGCCACGTGTTTGGTGTGGTTACGGAGAGATTTACTCGCTTCTCTTTGGATTTTGTCTTGTGCAGATTTGTTATACAGTCTGCAAAGTCATGCTCTTCTCTCTGTCTCTCTGGATGTTGCTCTGCTACTTTTTTTATTATGTTGTGTAGGAGGTGTACATTATACAGGGTCATACAGAACATTTGAAAAGTTAACAGCTGAACTTGTGGGAGAATGAGGACCAAATTTTAGATAAAATTGGCAATAGGCACGAAAATTGAGAACAAAATGAATTTTTATATTTTATTCTAGTGAAGAAAGCAAAATCTATTTCAATAATATCTATGGATAAATGTAGAATTTTACAAATTAATTTATTAATTTTTGTTTAAATAGAGTTTTTTCACATTTTGTCATTAAAAATAAATAACAAAATATATATTTTGATTCGCTTCTTAATAGATAGCTGGACATCAAAATGGCGCCAATCAAACTACGCCAAATAGAAAAGAGGGATAAAAATGGTATCAACCAAGAAAGAATCTCTCTCTGTACTATTACTATTTATACGTGCAAAGATGGGGAATGGGGGAAAGGGATAACACCAATACCAACAAAATTGAACTTCAAATCAAAAATTGTTTGCAGACCGAAGAAAGGCAAATGAAAAAATGAAATTATATATTTTCTTTCAATATAATGGACAAATATTTATGATAATATAAATCTAGCCATGTAGGTATATCTGTCCATCCATCTGTAGGTTGCATCATCAAGGTACGATAAAGATAATTGGTTTCTACTTACCAACCAACTCCAGCTGACGGGAAGCCATTGGAAGGCATCATAAATTCAAGAAGATTTTTCCAGCTACTGCATTCGAGTATTTCTGAAATAATATTGAAAAGAACAATTTAAACTTAAAGAAAAACTTGTTAATAAGAATTTGGAATACAAAAAAATCTTCTAATATTTACAAATTACACAAATTAAGACTCTTTATTTCTGAAAGGGTGTGCTAAGTAGATAATTTTTGTAGAACAAACTTATAGTCCAGCCGGTATGAGTTTCTTTTAACAGTGAATCCATGTTTTCATTTTTTGGTCATACTAAGTGAAAAAATTTTGTTAGTTAATGTCTGAGAGAATTTCTATTGTCAGAAGTATATTGTGGAATTTTATGGGTATCAATTTATGGATATCTTTATGGATCAATTTGACCCTTTTTTCGAAAAAATTAAAAAATAACCTTTCAAAAAGGATGTTTAAGGATTAAAGTGTTTTACGAAAAAAAAAAACAATAGCGGAGCCCGGCTATTCGGGCTATTGTGACTAAATTTCTGATTTTCATTGTTGGACATTAAACCACCAACACGCTTACGTAGAGTGCGAACTGAAGAAAATATCGCAGCTGTATCGGCCTGTTAATGATGACAATCAATTATCGATACGTCGCCGTTCGCAGCAATTGGGCCTCTGTTACTCAAAAACGTGGAAATACCAAAATTGGACTAAGCGGATGGACCATTTGAGGCGCAGTCAAGGTCAACATTTGCATGAAATAATCTTCAAACATTAAATTATATGGACCGTACTATCGATTCAAATAAAGATTTCATGCATTTTTCGGAATTGTATATGTTTTTTTAAATATATATATATATATAGCTTTTAAAAAATCACCCTTTATATTGCATCGAAATCTTCATCACACGAGTGCAGTTTTAATGTCACAATTAAAAAAACGTCAAATTACGGTTTATATTGTTTAATTACACTAATCCTTCAATTCAAAAAAAAAACCTTCATACTTCTTACAGACAAAGCATAATATAGAATATGACCGAATCATTGTGGTCAACGAACTGCCCTAAAATTAGTAATTTTCCATTAGGAAATGTCGACTATCAATTTTTGTGGTTAGGTGAAGGGCTATCGCGAAGTCAGTCGAGACAATCACATGAAAGTTTGTGATGTATAATTAATGTGATGTTTTATTCTTTCGAATAAACCAATAACACCAATTCAAAAACAATATCGAAGGGTTATGTACAAAAATAAGCAATGATATATGAAATATATGAGAAAGGCCTATAGGTAAATGCAGAAGTTATGACACTCTGTTTAAAAAATAAATTGATATTTAAAGAGCGCAAAAAAACCTTTAGGCACCTTAACGAAGAAAACAATACATATGTGAAGAAAATCTATGGATATATGTAGAAGTACGTATCTTCACGTATTACTAAAGCAATTCAAGCAAAAACTCCACAAAAATAGAGATTTTTTGAAATCGACTTACTTCTACAATGTGGATCATAACTTATAGATTTGTCCATACACGAGGAGGGAAAATCATTACGCAGAAACGAAATTTTAAGACGAGTGAACTTCGTTTCGGAGTTTCTTTTGTGGGTAACGTTATATTGTTTGCTGTAAACATGTCATCATTTGTTGTAAATGAACAAATTGAAATGTGTTTATATCAAACTCAGTTTTCTTCGTTTTTCGAAATGAATTTATGATCATTACAAACTCCCGAAACATTTAGTAACAGAAATAGTTGTTGTTGCATCTGTGGTGAAAGAAGGTCATATTTAGATATAGCGGCATATGAATGTTTCTCCTGATTTTACTTTCTCCGCTCCTGAAACCACACATTTTAAACGATTCCGTTCAAATTTCCTATATCCCGTCATAACTCGATTAGGACATCTGTCTATAATTTTATATAGACCCTTTTCAATTGCCTTCTCGATTTGACTTTTACCGCTCTATATGTCAAAATCGAATGTAGTACTGCAGATTTTGCTCAGATTTCCTATATTACTTATATTTCGCCTAGGAACATATGTAGCAAAATTGGAACTAGGTTCCATAAAAATATCGCTCTGTATTTTACAACCTGGCGATCTAGAAACCACGTATTGCAAATGGATTATATGCATATTGGAATGTCGGTTCATGTTTTGATAAAGACCTTTATACTACAGTCCCAGCCGATTCCAAACTATAATCTCTAACTTATAACCGCTGATTAGCTCCAACTTTTTAAACGACATAAACTTAAAAAAACTAGAATTACTGAAATTCGACTGTTACATTACACTACATTTCAGTGTTGGAATATCACTAAACAGGAAAAAACTATCAAATGTTTAGTATTGTTTGAAAAATACATTTTAAACGTTTTCTACTTTTCCCTTAAAATAAATTTTTGACTAGTTTTGAGTAAATGATAGTTATTTCACGGCAATAAAAACGACATTTGCGATAAATGATTACATTTGTGGAGAATGTGGCAACTATTACAGTAAACGATTAAGATATGCAAAAATGCGAAGTTCATTTGTACCAAAAGATCTCTAAACGTCTTTTTTCTCAGCGTGTAGATTTTCTTCAATTATAAAGGGTGATTTTTTAAGAGCTTGATAACTTTTTTTTTTAAAAAAAACGCATAAAATTTGCAAAATCTCATCGGTTCTTTATTTGAAACGTTAGATTGGTCCATGACATTTACTTTTTGAAGATAATTTCATTTAAATGTTGACCGCGGCTGCGTCTTAGGTGGTCCATCCGCTTAGTCCAATTTTGGCATTTCCACGTTTTTGAGTAACAGAGACCCAATTGGTGCGAACGGCGACGAATCGAAAATTGGTGGTCATCATTAACACTGGCCGATACAGCTGCGATATTTTCTTCAGTTCGCACTCTACGTAAGCGTGTTGGTTTGTTTAATGTCCAACAATGTAAATTTGGTGCGAAATTTAGTCACAATAGCCCGAATAGCCGCTTCAGTGGGTCGATTAAACTGACCATAAAATGGAAGCGCGCAATGAACTTTCTTAACAGAGCACGCATTTTGATAATAAAATTCAATAATTTGCAAGCGTTGTTCGTTTGTAAGACGATTCATGATGAAATGTCAAAGCATACTGAGCATCTATCTCTTTGACACCATGTCTGAAATCCCACGTGATCTGTCAAATACTAATGCATGAAAATCCTAACCTCAAAAAAATCACTCTTTACCTCATTTTATCCGCTAAGATCCCATCAATTATAAAATAATACAAAATATTCTGTTATCAATTTTTTGAAAATGTGTTTTTGCTCCAAAAATTAAATAATCTTGATTTTATATAACTTTTGCATGTATAAGAGTTTCACAACTTCTTTTTCCATTTTTTATGGTTTTCTTTCCTAATCCACTGTTTCTATGTGAAAGTTAAATTCGGAACAAACCATAAGTACCTTATCTGACCATATAAGCGGGTATAATCGTATATATTTCGATATGAGAGTTCAAATATTAAAGGTACCTTCAATGAAAATTAAAAACAATATATATCCATACTTTTGTGCTGATTTTATGAAAAAATATATACAAAATGAAAAGAATTTTTTTAGGTCTATGACAGAAAATTTTTATTAATTTTTCAATTAAAAAAACTTGGATTCAATAAATAACACTGGCCAATAGCATTTTTGGAACAGAACGACCCTGTAATTTGAAAGGCCGTGTTGATTAGATCATTTTTGTAGACAAAACTTATAGTCCAGCTGGTCTGAATTTCCTTTTACAGTGGATCAATTTTTTTGTCGAAGGGTCGTTATACTAAGTGAGAAAAGTGTTGTAAGTTAATGTCTTAGAGAATTCATATTGTCAGAACTATATTGTGGAATTTTACGAGGATCATTTTTATGGAAAATCCTAACCCTGTAGCTCCCTTCGTTATTGGTCATTTTTCGAGAAAATCAAAAATTACATTTAAGGATTAAAATGTTCTACGAAAAAAATTTGGAATATTTCAGTGGGGGTTACCAAAGACACCAAAGTTGTAAATAAAGTTCTGTGCGCTTAAATAGCAAAATTATACGCCAACTTATACAAAAAATACTGGGGTTAAAATTAGTCCATGTTTTTTTGAAAGATCGATCATTTTCGATTAAAAATGTGGTTATTTCAGTAGAGCACGGTAAACAAAAAAAAATACAAATTGAAATTTTTTGCAAAATTTGTTAGGGGTAAAATGGGACAAAAAGGGATAAACATCGAACCTTCGTCCTGACTAAACGGCAGTAGCTAGAAACATGAAATTCGGTGTATTCCTTGCACTGCAGAAGAGCTACAAATAGGGATTTTTCGAAATGTGTACTTTTAAGGGAGGAAATATACAAAAAGGGATAAAAATGGTACCATTTAAAGAATTGCAGCTAGAATCGTGAAAATCGGTATTTAAATTCCTCTGACAACGTAGACTTGCAAAATAAATTGATTTTTCGAAATTTGTCCTTATAAGGGGTGAGCGGGACAAAAAAGAATAAAAATGGTACCAACTAAAGTATTGCTGCTATAGTCGTGAAATTTGGTATGTAAATTCCTCTCACCATTTTTCAAAATTTGTACCTTTAAGGGTTGCGAGGGACAAAAAGGGACGAAAATGGTACTAATTTAAGTATTTCAGCTATAGTCGCGAAATTTTGTGTGTAAATTCCTCTCACCACATAGAAGCGGAATATAAATGCATTTTGTACTTTTAAGGGTTGCGCGGGACAAAAAGGGATAAAAATGGTACCAACTAAAGTATTGCAGCTAGAATTTTGAAATTTGATATATAAGTTATTCTGTTAATCTTGCGCATACTTTTAAAACATGTGTATTAGACCGGTCCTTATTTCTTTTTTTTTGAATTCGTATGACGGCAAGCGCTAAAACTACTCTATTTGAACCTAAAAATACACAAAAAAAAATTTGAGCTTGATTGGACAATTTTTAGGCGTGCCCTCGCCAACAATTGTTTGTCATTAAAGTTAGTTACTATCATATAGGGGAAATTATCACCTTTGGTGCTCTTTTTTGACATAACTCGAGAACCACTAGTCCGATTTTGTTTAAATAAATTGAAAAATAATTAAGAATTAGAATTCCTTTAAAATGTGTATATATAGCGTTTTTCTATATAATCAACAGTTTAGCCGGTAAAAATAAATGTATGAAGAAAATAAATATTTTTTGCCTAAAATATTAATATTTTTTATTTTTTAAATTCATAGAAAATCCAAAACGAACAAATACATTTTAAAATTAAAAATCTAAAGCGATGACAACCAAAAGACTTCGATCGGATGATGACATTATGTTAATTGGCGTAATGGACCACCAAATTACTGGAGCTAAATTACCAGGAAGAAAACAAGTGCTAAAAGTTATATTTTATAATTTAAGAATAGTTGGCTTAAATTTAAGAGAAAGTTCTAGATTAGTTGTTGCTGAGGTTCCAACACACCATGAAAAACATTGCATTGAGAAGCTGGAAAAATTATACAACAAGTGGAGAGATATTACAAAGCATCATGGTCGAAAAACAGAATGTCAAAACAGGAAAGAAACTGAATTTCAAGATAAATTAGATGATTTATTCGATATCGCACATGCAAACGAGTTTGAATTAATTAAAATACAAGAAGACATAGAGTTCTTAAAAAAGCAACGAGAAAAAGGAAGACCAGGTTGTATGCTAGGAACGGATAAAATTGTAATGCAGAAAGAAAAGCGAAAGGCAGTCCAGAAAGAACAAGAAAACCAGCGTCGAATAAAAGAAGATGAACGAAAAGAGTTATATGAACAACAGATTCAAAGAGGTATACAATTAAATATTCTATCTTTTAAGCAAATCAGAATTATTGTTGTAAAACAGGTATGATTGACATTGACGACGAAAACGATATTGAAGTTGTAGCATCAACATCAACATCTATATCAAATCCAAATCCAGGTACATCAGGTATCTCCAGAGGTAAAACAATTTTTTTTACACCAAGACTGCTTTCAACTTTGGATAAGTGGAAAATCACTGATGGTGCTGCAGTTCATATCCTAAGCGCAACTGCTGACGCGTTGGGCTATGATATCGAAGATCTTATCATCAATTCGTCGAATGCGTCAGAAGCATCGTGCAACAACAGCACAAAACATTGCAGCAAACTTTGATGTAAGTACTGTAATGTGGGTTTTCCCTATGCTTCTTTTTTTATGTTTTGAGTATAAATTAAGAAACTTGAGTTTTTATTTCCAGATTCCACGTAGTTTTGTTTTGCACTGGGATGGTACAATGTTACCAGAAATTAGTGGCAGGGAAAAAGTTGACCGCTTGCCAATCATAGTCTCATCTCAAGGTATCGATAAACTACTTGGCATTCCAAAGTTAAAATCTTCGAGTGGAAAAGAAATATCAGATGCCGTGTTTAATTCAATAAATGAATATGAAATGCTTGATCTAGTTCAAATAATCTGCTTCGACACAACTGCTCATAATACAGGAGTTCAAAGCGGTGCTGCTGCTCTGCTTGAAGGAAAACTAGGTCGCGATTTATTATATTTTCCCTGCAGACACCATATTTACGAGTTGTTGATCCGTAAAGTGTTTGAAATTAGAGTGGCTACTACAGCCGGTCCAGAAGTGCTAATTTTTAATCGCTTTAGCAAATACTGGATTAATATTGACAAATTAAATTACAAGAGTTGTTTAGAAGATGAACACATTATTACAGTATTGACTGCTGAAGAACGTGGAACAATTTTAAATTACTGTCTAGATAACTTAAAACAAGCTCATAGCAGACGCGACTACAAAGAATTATTGCAATTAGTTGTCACTTTTCTTGGTGGTACGGTGTCGAATTTTGTCGGAAGAAACAGTCGGTCTTTCATTCTTCGATCCTAATGTAAGAGTTGCAATTAAAAAAAAATGGTTCAGGCAATTAATGTTGAAGCAAATACAGAAAAATGCAAGCGAATAATAACTAATCCAACAAATATCGGCACATTTGCGCAAAAAGATTTAAGCGATTTTGTAAATTCCAATACACACGCATTCTTTGATCGTTTAGAAATTTCAAAAGAATTTTTGCAAGTCGATCCATCGGATTGGAATGAAAGATTTGACTACGCTCACGGATCACAAATTTGTAAAAACCTATCTGTAGTGAATGATGCAGCTGAAAGAGGCGCCAAATTCATTACAGATTATAATAATAAATTAACCCACAACGAAGAGGAGAAACAATTCCTTTTTCAGGTGGTTAAAGAATATAACATGAATTATCCCACTTTTAAAAAGACTTCACTATTAAATTAAAATAATATTAATGTTACTATGAGTATGTAATTAATAAAAATATTTAAGTTTATTCTTAATTTTCAAATAAATGTAAAAAAAATAAAAAATATATATTTTTGCCTTATTTCTCATAATAAAAACAAAAAGGTGCTTGGGGCACGGCTAAAAATTATCCAATCGTTGTCAAATTTTTTTTTATGCTTTTTGGGACTTAAACGAATATTTTTAGCGCGTAACATATATTCGAGAAAATAAATTTGTCCATATAAATAAGGACCGGTCTAATGTGTATATTTCATTAAAATACAAATTTCGTTGCTACAACGAACTCAATGAAAAGTAAATGTCATTATTACGTTGCAGCAATGAAAGTATTTCATCGCAACAATAATGTGTTTACATAGAAAATAAATACATGTGTGTAATTATGTATCAACGGCCTGATTTCTCTCTACTGTTCTGTAGTATATCTGCAGTTTACAGAAACTCTGTTAATTTCTCTTTTCCAGCATTACAGAGCTAATAAACCAGAGTGCAACTGCAACGACACAACAGAGCGCAACTCAGCAACAGCATTAAATGTGAGTACATAAAACACAAGCAAAGGCTGCAATTGAAAAACGAAATAAGTGTGGCACGTGTGGCAGGCGGAGCTCTGCTTTGAGGAAATGCAAAAAACGACAACGAAATGAAATGAAATCGTAAAACAAAAGATACACTTTCTTTTTTTAGACTTTTGTTTACAAAACATTTAGAAAACTGCATTCGTGCAGCGACAACACTCCACTGGCTTGTGGTGGTGGTGGGTGGGGAAAGTGGCGGAGCGCGTGGGGAGAATGCAACATGAAACGTGGAAAAAGTAGATGAAATTCAAATGCAGTGTGATTTTGTTTCGGTTTTTTTTTTTCTTTTTTTTTTGCACAGCATTAAGTCATGCGCAGATTTTTTTCCGTTTCGAAAAAGAACTCAACAAATGCGGAAAAATAAGGAAATAAATTCAGAACAGAAATACATAAGTGGCAAAAAAGGCAAAGGAACACAAAATTTTCCAGCATTTTCATTTGCTGATTTGAAAGCAGCAGAAACAAGCAAAAACAAAAAAAAAACAGAAACGAGCGCAGGAGACTCCCTAAAAAATGAGGATTTTGTTGCTAGAAAAAAAAACGACTTGGATTTTGCCCAGAGTCTTGTGCGGAGCACAGAAAATGGAGTTGAAAGTGGCAACACAGGAGGCAAGGCAGCGGCTGAGTGAATGTGGGTGGGTGTTTCTAGGGGATGCATGCATGGATGGCTGCTGCGGATGGTTGCTGGATGGATGCTGCTTTCCAGGAAAAACTAACAAAGCTCCGGGTGTTGCATTAATTAGTTATGGCAGACGATTTTGCGGTTTTCTTAGAGCTCGATGCTGTTTGATGATGTACAACAAACACGGGCAACACTGCGCTACGATGAAAGCTTTTCAGTGTAGTTTCCTGGTATGTTTCCTCGTTGCAACATTTCTTTTTTTCCTGCAGTTCATTTTGGCTAAGGACAGGAAAGGACCCCCTGTCCCGTCCCCCGTCACAGCTACACTTGGAGTTTTGTTTATTATAAAAACGGTTCTCATTCGTTCTTCTTTTTTTTGCTTGGCCAAATAATGGTGGGCAACTGAATTTTGTTGGCTCTTTTTCGTATTTTTTGCTAAGACACATTCACATTCCTTTCAGTTGCTGCACTGGTCGTTTTCAAGATCTAAGGGTCATTAAATGCTTTCAGTTTCGTTTGTTTTGTTTTTTTTTTCGCAACAACTTTTCGCTAGAAATGAAAACTATTTCTTGACCAAATTTTGTTGCTTTTAGCCAATTTAGTTGTATTTAATTTTAACTAAGTTTTAATGGCTGCCAGTAAAAATGCTTTTAAACGGGGTTTGTTTGTTTGCATTTTCCTTTTTTTGTTGTTGTTGTTGTTGCTGTGATCCATTTGTACTTTGTATTTTCTAATTAAAATCCTTTTAGAAAAATATCAAATTTTCAACACATGGAAATTCGCCATTAACTAGGATCGACTCGACTTGATTCTCGTCGTAGTCGTCGCCGTCGTTACACTCGCACACACCCACATGGCTGAGTGACTTTCAATTAGTTTTTGCCACAGCACATAACAGGGATATTTTGCTGAAGTTGTTTGTTGCTGCTGCCACTGTTTGGACTCTTTGCTTGCTTGCTTGGTTGGTTGGACTTTAGCAGGAGGAATTTTATAAATTAACATTTGTTTTAAAGGATTAAACTCAATAGACACTTAAAAATTATAAACAAAATAACATCAAACACATGGTGGAAAGGGTTGCTCTCCATTGGGGTGTTAGATATTTCTTTATTAACTGAAAAATAATACCGATCACATGGGTTGATATCTCCAAAGAGATTCGAACCGAGTTGTATCAAAATGGATCGAGGAGCAGAATGTTCTTATTTTTTCACGGGCTACAACATAAGGACAACTACGAATATGGGAGTGCCAAATGTTATAATATAAAAAAAAAAGTAAAAAAAGGGATTAAGTTCGGCCGGGCCGAACAATATACACACTCCACTATGGATTGCATTCCACAGAGGCTGTCGATTTTCGTAGAAGTGCAGTAATATTACAGGAAAATATAATTTTTTTTAATATAGCCAAACCAAACCAAATACAAATATTGAAAAAATAATTTAATAACAAAATATAATATTTTAGTTTTTTTTTCGTTTGCATTTTTTTTGGTCTGTAATCAATATTTGATTTGAACTGGGATATTGTCCTGGCTCAAGACCATTTTGCTTCTATATTTAATAGAATGCAAATTTATTTGTAGTTTATGTGGCTTCTAGAGCGGAAAAAGTCAAATCGGGAGCGAAATTTGTATGGGAGCTATATATAAATCTGAACCGATCTAACACATATTTACCACAGGTGTTTCTAGTTGAAATATAAGAAGTTTTACCAATTTTGAAGACAATCTGTTGTAATATGTGGTAATTAGAGTGAAAAGAGTCAAATCGGGAGTGAAATTCGTATGGGGCTATATCTAAATCTGAACCGATTTTCTTCAAATTAAATAGCGTTCGTCCTTGTACTTTGTTGTGCAAAGTTTCATTTGGTTCTGTCTGCAATTGCGACCTGTATCGTGATTACATGAATAGATGGACAGACAGACAGACGGGCATTGCTAAATCGATTCAAAAAGTGATTCTAAGTCGATCGGTATAATTTACAATAGGTCTATCTCCCTTCCTTTTGGGTGTTACAAACAAGTGCACAAAGACATAATACTCTCGTGGAGTGTATCAAAATTCTACTGAAGTTCCTTATTTAATGTACCTTTGCTAAAAATGAACTGTATTTACTTTCGTAATAAAAACATTTTAATTTAAATATTTTCGTACTTTGATTTAAAAAACCGGTTTAACCGGTTTTGTAAAAAAACTATAACCGAAAACCGGTTTTTAAAAATATTGAATTTTCGGTTAAACCGAAAATCGTCTTTCAAAAATAACCGGTTTTTTGGACGCCCTAAATAGAATCCAGAAATGGATAACTGCAATAATTCGCTCAGTCCATTCACTCGAACACTATGACAATGTTCCACATGAATTAATTTAGTTGGACAATTAATTCTCGAAAGGCAAAATACCGAATACTAAAGTAATTAAAATCTAGCCACGGACATAACTGTCAATAATAATGTTTTTGCAGAATCAAAATTAGTGAATGGCGGTTATTTTTCTAAAAAAATCATATTTTTTGGGATTTATTTTTCCAGATTAAAGAATTTTTGGTTTTTATATGAATTTTTCTATCGCAAAAGTGTTTATTTCATGAATTTTTAATTGTATTACTTTGATAAACACTTTTGTAATAAAATCCAACAATTCTTAAAACGGGGAAAATAAACCAAAAATAATTTGTTTTTTGGTCGATTTGGTAGATAAGCTCGAAGTTTACCCTAACAGGGTTTGCGCAGTAATAGGTTGGAGAAACCGCGCATACGTTGAGTCACTTAACATCAACTTCTAAATGACCTCTAAGTAAGAGAATATATTAAACTCAAAAAGGATACACATTCGAGTTATACACATGACTGCAATCAAGACGAAATATGTTAATATGAACATTGAAATTTCCTATTATTTCTATGTTCTAATTAAATCGTTTAGCCATCTGAGTAAGCAATTAAAATGTCTATCGTTCCGAATGCTCGCCCCTTTAGATCTGATAAAAACAGCAACTCTTCTCTTCTTAGTCTTGTGCCAGCCTCCACATACTTAAACCCTTTTGGATTCATCATATTTAACAATGCTCTGGATATCCAAAGGCATATTTATTTAAAATGCCATAAATTCATGAAATTTTACTCTAAAACTTTCAGTTGGACATGGACATGG
Source organism: Polietes domitor (assembly GCA_947397865.1). NCBI lineage: Eukaryota > Metazoa > Arthropoda > Insecta > Diptera > Muscidae > Polietes > Polietes domitor. The sequence continues at coordinate 21,935,828 of OX377620.1, read as the reverse complement.
CCATGGTGGACGTACGTTCGTTCAACACAATTAAAATCTAAACACTCTTCATTTTCTAATACTGACCAACAAAGGTCCAACTCCAACTCGTTGGCGTTGGCAAAACTACCACTTTCCCCCGCTATGCCAAGCACTCTATGTTATGACAAAAAGGTCAACGATACAAAGGCAAAGTTAACAATTTCCGCCATCTCATTTGCGTTTGCAGCAGTAGCAAAATGCCAAAGGAGGCCAATGGAAGGAGGAAATCATATTTGAAATCTGGTAACAGTTTATAAGTGACCAGGAAAATCAACCCTTTGCTGTGAGCTTGACCATTTGTGGATGGGTGATGGAGAAATTAGTTTCTGTTATGGCTTTAAACAAAGTCGAATGGAATAAAGACTATAAATTATAACCTTTATTGCCGGATCTATTCAAGAGGAGGAGGGAAGGAAATCTACATAATTCCTAGAGTAAACTAGGATGTTTAGGAAGGTAGAGGGTGGCTCAATTGCAAGGCCAAAGAAACTTTATTTAAAACGCGCACATGTTCCGGCCTGATAGTATCGCCCCTCGTCTTAATGAAAATTCCAATTGGTAAGCGCTCCGGTCCGGTTCATTCATTCCGTCCTAAGTACAACGAAGGGTGTAAGTACTTCGTTATTCTAATTAGAATGCTTTGTCCAGTATGAAACTACCACCATCCTACTCGCACTAGCGACATCTGCATCTCACACCAGACTGACAGCCCATTTCTAACATCCCCTTTCCTTTGCGTGGCAAAACACCTTTCCATTTCAAGTACCACATAGCAACTGCCCTTCCCTCTGCCAAGCCAATGTTTTCATTATCATTTCCATTTTTTGCACTTGTTTGCCATGTGATTTTGAATTTTTTGTTTTGGACTTTGCTGTTTAGCCGCATGTTATTATTGTTTTCGGTCTCATCAGCGGTTGTTTAGTGCGGTCAAGTTGAAGTCTATAAGGGAATTAATTCGGTTTTGCTTTTTTTTTGCTGTCTGCTGTTGTTCGCTGCTGTTGCTGTGTTTGCCACTTGATTTTGGGTAGAAATTAAATTGTTTGCGATTTTGTTTTGAATATTTGTACAAAATCGTTTAGTCAGTGACAACAGGTTGTGCAGGATTTTGTGCTGTGCGACATCTATGTGTCAGATGCGAGGAACAAGCGATCATCACTCTGTGTGCGCCCAAGGGTATGCAATTATTTTTGACTGATTTGTCATATTGTAAATTATGATCGTGTTGTATTTATGAGGTGCTTGGCTAAGATAAGTGATGATTAATAATTCCTTTGGCTGCCGACATATACAAATTTAATTTATTATGAAAATTACATTAGGGTATGTTTTCTTTTCATCTTCATAGTCAGTGTAAGTTAAAAAAATACAAAATGAAAATATAAAATGACGAAAAAATATAAAAATTTGGAAGAATGCAATTCTTTAGCCAAAACTCAATATTTCGAGATTCTGTAAATTATTTGTTCCTATTAAAATTTCATAGCAGACACTAAAAAACAAAAATAATTTGTTTTGGAACAAGGTAAGTCATCTTTAAATTATTTCAATAATTTTTTGAATATAATTAAATTGAATTGCAAAGGGCGCAAACATCGCTGCTGTAAAAAAATAAACTCATCTTTTCCAAAAGCCTTTTACATTTTTGAATTATTTTAATTTTTATACCCTACACCAATTCGTGGAATAGGGTATTATAAGTTAGTTTTCTGCCAAATGTTTGTAATACCCAGAAATAATCGAGTTAGTCATAGCTTTAAATATACGGATCGGCT